>CM035436.1:113540414-113597914 GCA_020310875.1 Ceratopteris richardii
TTTATATATATATATATATATATATATATATATATATATATATATATATATATATATATATATATATATATATATATATATATATATATATATATATATATATATATATATATATATATATATATATATATATATGAGATATGAAGATTAGAGGTAGAAGATGTAAATTCAATGATTTGGAAGGAAAGTTAAAAACATTATTTGGAAGATCAATAACTATTAAAGTGGAAAACTACTTTATAGATATTTCAACTAACGGTTGAAACACCATCCATTGTTTCTTTCGATTTTGAATCAAATCTTGAGTTTTGCTATATAATGAAATTTTTTATCTCTTCAAAGTGATGTTAATCTAAATCTTGCCAAATTCGCAAGTTGAAAACTCCTTGAGAGACGTAAGCCTTTTGATGACTTGAAAATGAACTTATCATGAATAGTCACACGTTTTTAAAAGATGTCTTCGAAAGAAATACTCAATCAAGTTCTTAAAATTATGGAAAGATAATCTTTCGATTATAATTATCATGATACACTTACAAAAGAATTGGACGAACTAAAGTTTTGGAAGAAACGAATGGAGTTAAGAAAATTTGGAAGATTTTTTCTCCATCCAAAAGTTTTTCCTACATATGGAAGATATGTATCCATGGATGATCTTGAATAAGTAGCAGTGGTACAATCAGGAAATAATCTAGAATAAGAAGGAAATGTTTTTTTCATTCAAAAGAAGATGTGTACCAACTTTATATACAAATAGTATACATTACTTTTGACCATTTAAAAAACACCTTATGCTGAAAATTCAAGGTATGTTAAAGCTCCTAATTAAAAAACGGAAGCATTGGGTATATAAATGAAAGTTCAAACATGATTTATCTTTGAGATAAGGAATAATAAAAGTGAACCTTAACTTTCCAAATTTATAAATATACCTATAAGAGAAGGTTTCTTGTCCTTATCTCAAGAGTTAGAAGTACACTTTTAGATCAAATTGTGACAAATGCAAAGGATAAGAAGAAGAATCTTAAGTATGATTTTATTCGAAACGAATCAAAAGATTCAAGGTTACATCACTCAAGAGGTCATACCTAGACATATAGTAGTGAGAAGATTGGAGAATCCGATTCTTGGACAGGATTTTGTTCCAATTTCAAAAGATATCAAAGTTGAAGGTTCATCATAAGAATGTTTCTTTACAAAAGACAAAGAAATTAAAGGCTCTTCAATGATGAATCATAGGAAAAGGGATGAGTTCTGGTATAGAAAGGTCTTCCAAATAAAGACCCAAATGCGATTGGGACTTAGTTCATTGACATGAACCACCACCAAGACTTATTCTTGCATACACAAAAAGGTGCACACAACTACAGTTTTTTACACAACATAAGAGAAGTGAATCACCCATTATTTTGGATTATTAAAAAAATCCTAAACAAACGTTTTAATCTTAGAATGTAACAAAATAAGTATATGTGTCTTTTTCTAGAAGATAGATATTTTCTGGGATAGAACACGTGGTGGAGAATAGTGCATAGGATCCTCCCCCACGTGAAAATAAAGGAGATACTTGAACAAGAAGGAGAACCTTGGATTTGAACTTATCTCATAGATGTTGACAAGAGATAAAAGATTGAAAAGTTATGACAATCCATTCTTTTAGTTGTCATTTTTTGATCTTTTAAAGGGACATAAAAAATTCACTTTTCCCATCTTTTCAGCAACAGAAACCAATGGAGAATCATGAAAAAGCTCACGAAGATCAAAAGAAAAATCAAGTACGGTAAAGAAGGGTACTAGGAACTCGTTAATGGCGGCTGAGGAGGGGAGAGAGAGAGAGAGAGAGAGAGAGAGGGGGGGGGGAGAGAGAGAGAGGGGGAGAGAGAGAGAGAGGGGGGGGGGGGGGAGAGAGAGAGAGAGAGAGAGAGAGAGAGAGAGTTTCAAAGCATCAAAATCAAGTGTGTCAAGGAAGGAGCAGACTTTGAAAGGCCCATGTGAAACCACAAAGATTTTATTCCAAAAGCACAAAATCAAGGAAGTTTCAACCAAAAGGGCAGCTAAATATCTTGAGAAAGACAACTACAATATTCACTATGCACTGTGCATGCAGATTTTATCAACATAGAAATCCTAAGGCAACCTATACATTCCATGGGCTAAAAAAAAAAGAAGAGAAAGAAGATCCAGTTACCAGTTTTCTCTTATGTCAAGTATTCAAGTGTACAGTGCTTTCAGAAGCATCCCTCTAATGATCATTAAAGAGACAAATTAAGACGTTTGAACATCCAACTAGGATATGGTGTGAGATTTTTTGTGTAGGCATAGGAGGGGATGGCGATGGAAGAGGCTTTCAAGGATATGTGTTGGATCATGTGGCATATGTTTTATGAAGTCAAGGGTATCCTCTCTGCACAAAGTTTCAGTGTAGAATCAGAAGAAAACAGAAGAAAAGCTGGAGGGTCAAAGGATTATTCTCTTGTGAATTTCAAGTTTTTTCAAAGAAACAAAAATGAGGTTAAAGATATCAAACACAAAAATCTATGCTCATTATATGATGCAATTTCTAGTTATTCATTCCCACTTCAATCTTCTCATGTGGTCTATAATTATCAAAACACCTTTTTCCACCTTTGAAGTGCAATGTATCCATTGGATACACATTATCATCTGATGCTCTTGACCACACACAAATGAAACACCTTTCTCATGCCACTTTTGTTGAGGGGTTCGTGGTGCTTGCTCTTTGTTTTGAGAAGATTTTGGGAAAAATCCTGAAAGTCTTAGAGTATGTAAGAGATGGAGCTCAATCTTGGTGGAAGAAAAGCCAAAGATGGCCAAGATCAACTTGTTTATGCATGTATATATGCAAGAGGTTCAAGTAGATGAAGAGGAAGGATCAACCGTCAATGAGGAAACTAAGGAGATAATCACCAAAGCTCCAATGAAGAAGGACGTTCAAGAGATGCGTACATCAATACTTACCTCTCGCATCGATATCAAAGGAACATATGCTACATTTGTGGAAAACACAGACATTATGCCAATGAAAGCCATCATAGAGGGTCAAGTATGGATTTAAACATTATAGAGGTCATGGATCCTTTGAAATAGCTCATAGATCAGAGATTTAGATAAATCATGCTGGCGATATCAAGTTTTAGATAAGACCCAAAGATATTTGCCTATTGGAGGTACTTCATATCCTTATTATCAATTAAAAAAAAATTAAAGGGCAAATGGTGAAAAAGAGATACCAAGTGAAGTTGAACAATGAATAAGGATCCAAAAAGAGGCCACCAACCCATAGCAAGGCAAAGAAGTTAAGTAAAGATGTTTACAATAGAAATCGCACAAACAGGTAACATATCTATGTTCATATCATGTGGCAGCAAGAAAATTATATATTTGGATTCGTGGCACAAAAGGATAGGGCATGTACAAAATGTAAAGGATAGGGTTAGGTATCTAACTTTTAGGCATTCATCATTTGTCACCAAAGGAATGTTTCACTTAATAAAAACTATACCTCTCGCACTTCAAATAGTTTGGATGTGCTTGCTACACACACGTTCAACAAAGAGGCAAGGACAAAGCTAGTTGTGCAGGTAGAAAAGGGTGTGTTTATAAGTTATTCTAGTGAGCAAAAGAACTACACATGCTGAATGGCTACCACAAAGGAGTTTAAGGTTTCGAGAGATGTTGCATTTTATGAATCGAAATCGTGGCATGCATCTAAGGATGAATTTTGAGTCAAAGATATAGAAGAAGAAGAAGAAGAAGAAGAAGAAGGAAGACATATAGACAAGCATCAAGAAAGCATACAAGTGAGTGGCCCAAACAACTCAGATCCCTTCATAGGTTACATAATATTGAAGAGGAGGCCTAGGAGCTCATCTAGCAACCATTAATATCATATTGAGTAGAACCAACAGTAAAGAACATAAATTCAAAGATGATATGTAGGATACTAGGGAGAAGAGCTTGAAGAAGTGATAGCACGAGAGGTTGCAAAAAGGAAGAAGTGCAAGATATATTCCTCATGAAATGAGATATGCTCCTCAAGGATCAAGTGTGTAATATATACTCTCACATGTGATAGCTTTACTGCAATGCATTATGCATTAATGGCATAGGTTATCAAAGAAAAACAGCCAACAAGCTTAAAAGAAGCTAGGGTTTATATAGAATGGTAAGCTGCAATCGACGATGAGATCAAAGATATATAGGAGAACCATACATTGGATCTAGTACCAAAATAAGGAGAGTGTCATACCAAATAAATGGTTCTATAAAATTAAAAGAAATTTAGATGGTTTAATTGCATGTGGAGTGTCACTCTAGCACGATGGTGAGTACCAATGTGAGGAGATCCACCTCATGAATGTCAATCTCTAGAGACATGAGAACTCGTATGATGACCATGAGCAAGTGAATCCACGTGTATGAGTGAGAAGGACACTAGCATGCACACACATACACACACACGTGCACACAAGGCAAGAACAAAACGAGGAACAATGGAGTGCTTTCAAATACAAAAGATATCTATTACAAAAGCTTCAATCTCTACCAAGCCCACCTCAAAAATGAGCTCTATAGCTCTTTTTATAGTTTTTCACGAGCTTTGGCCCTGTCTAGACCTAGGGTCCTACCTAGTCAAAAATTGGATTTGATGGCTTATTTGAGGGCTCAAATGGAGTCTAAAAATTATGAAAACTAATATGTGGTTACTTATAGTTCTCCTCAAGGTTGAGGACTCCTCCCCTTGACCAAATGAAGCTAAAGCTCTCAAAAACAATATTTACCATGTTGGTGTAGTGATGAAAATCACTTTTGGTTGAAAATAATTTATGAAAAAATTGATTAGGCATATTCTTTGCTGGATCTTTATAATGTTTCCATATCCTTGCTCCTTCTAACTCCTTTCTTTGGCCTTCTTGTCAATTGACACTTGTAACACTCCTCCCTCTCTAGCATTTTTCACCTCTGATAGACCTTTGTTCTATAGGGTGGTGGATGTAATATTAGATGACATCGATAGCCAGTTCATGTTCATGGAGTTGTAATCCCTTTGCCATATCTAGTTGCAATGCATCCGAGTTAATAGAATTGGGGATCTCTGGGTGTGGAGTCATGTAATATTTTGAATAGCTCACATGCAAATAATTGAAGGACGTGGGTTGGTTTAAGTGTGGATACCTTATAGTGATACTCCCAAAAACCCATAGTGAACATATCTTCAAAATTTTGTTTGTAGTAGGCTGGGAGGTATTTAATGCGGGCATGCTAGGCATAGGTCACTCAAATATTAAGGATCGTGCTTATTTCATACACAAGGTCATAGTTGCCATTGGTAAAGCCAAGGAGTGCGACCTATGGTGCTTGCGTGTTATGAAATGTTTTGAAGATAATTTGCATCATACCTAGAATCTTTTGCATCATCTATGCCATGATGTTGGGCATCAATTTTAACCGTGGGATCCACTAATGTATAGTGGCCATCATATAAGCTATGGAAGGTGTTCCCTATGGTGGCATGATGTCAGGATAGTTGACCCACTCCCGGCATTGTGAATTGTTTTGTACTTTAATGGAAAAAGATTTCCATGATCTGAACCTTGGTATAGGTCCGTAACATGGATTGTGGAGGAGATGTAGGGGTGCATTGTTCCAAGTTTGTAGTATTTTTGGGTAAGTTTCCAAGTGAGTCTTTTGCCAAGTTGGTTGGAAGATAGTGCCTTTCCTTGCTATCGGTCATAAGTCCTTTGGTTAAAATTGTGCCACAAATTTTGGGTTTTCCCCATCACTCTCTAGATTTTTGCATTATAATCAGCAAGGATCACAAACTATGGCCTATATTGAAGTTTCGATGTTTTGATGAGGCATCGATGGGTGCGTTTTTGGAGATAAGCCACTTATAGGACTGTTTCTTTGATGTTCTTCAAGGTGAGCATCTCAGCAATGATGCGATCATCATGTGTGCAGCCAATATCTTCCACTTGCTTCAGCCAAGGGGGCGTGGAGCTTCAAAAGTATCCTATCCTTCCTTGGTGATCCTTCCCCCAGGAATGGGATGAGGTTCATACAAGTCATCATCAAAATGTTGTTCCATTGGAATGGAAACAATTTCATCTTCTATTGGTGCCTTTGGTGGTGATGGTGGGCATTCGTACTATAGTAGCCTAGTTTTCAGTTCCACAACCTATTTTTGGAGTTCAATGATCGCGATAGAGTCAGTAGCAATTGAAGAGGATGATATTAGGATTCTCCACACAATTGTAGGTTCTGAATCTCTTTGTTGTTGGAGTTGATGTAGTTCTTCGGATAATTTATCATGTGCCTCTAGCAAGTTGGCTTAATCTTCAAGGATAGTCTTGATGTTCTCAAGGAGAACAACTTGAAACTTTGATGGATTGATTGGTGCCCCCAAAGTGTTCTCGATGATAGCCACTAGATTTTCTTAATTTTGTAATTGCAACCATCGATTTTCCTCTTGGGAAACTGTGAGATGTGTTTGTAGCAGTGCCATATTGTGCTAAATTGCTGAGTTGTGTTCCATTTGGGCTTGGAGATGCTCTTTGACTAGTTGCATAGCTTTCATATCTTCTTCTTGAAGCTTTGTCCCCAGTGTGCTATGCGCTTCCTATAACATATGAAATTGATCCTATAGGCTTTCATTTTTGGTTTGGAGTATTGCTATGCATTGTTGTAACTCCTTAGAGCCATTTTGTAGTGTGCCATTGGAGATTCTACTCATTGGGTGGTGGTATGATATAATGGGTTGTTGAACGAAGAGAATAAGGATGAAATGTCACCAAGAATATGTTTCACATCCCCCAAATCCTTCATATCGAATGTATCACTCAACTTCCTTTTGAGCAAAGACAAGTTATCAGATGAATTCTCAGCAATCAACATATCATCGACATAAGGTATCAAGCATATCAAGCAACCATGAGATTCTATAAAAGCATCAAATTTTTGGTACCATTGTCTAGGGGACTGTTTAAGTCCATACAAGCTCTTCTTTAGCTTACAAACTAGTCTTTCTTTGTCTAGAACTACATAATGCTCTCGTTGTTCCTTATAAATCTAATCCAAGTAAGAAAGAAGTTTTCACATCCATTTGGACTAGCTTTAATTCCTTTGCTGCAACAAATCCAAGCAACATGCACAATGTAGTCATTTTGACTACTAGAGAGAAGATTTCCTTGAAATCAACATCATTTTGTTTCTTATGAATAGAATGCAATTCACTCTTCATATCAGGCTCCCACTTGACATAATCCTATGTCTACATAGCCTCTTTGTAGCAAGAAGTATCACTAGCATCTGTTAGAATAACAAAATTCAAACCTAGAACATATATATTAGGTGGATGCAAGACACGTACAACATTTCTCCATTCTGGTTGAATAGGAACATTTGTAGACTAATCTGATTGGGCATTCTCTTGAACATCCCTATGTTTAGCATTTTTATGCATGCTAAGTAGAGAACTAGTATCCTAAAACAACACTCTTCTCACTTCAACCTCCTTGATGCTTTTTAATTGCATCTTAGAATCAATGAAAATGAAATCAATACTTTTGATATTGTGTTTCAAGATCCCATAAACGATATCCAAATTCACCTTTTTAACCATATCCAAGAAGAATGCATTTCTTTGACTTATGGTCTAGATTTTGTCTAAGATTCTTGGGTATATGAACATATGCTTCACACCCAAAAACTCAAAGATTATCATAATATTGTGGTTTCCCTATCCATAACTCTTGTGCCACTTTCAAACTTTGGTAGTACAAGGTCAAAGATTAATCAAATGAACTGCAGTCAATACTACTTCTTCCCAAAAGCCTTGTGAAAGGTTTGCATGATGCAGCATAGAAACTACTCTATCCTGAATAGTGTTGGAAACAATGTCAATTGGTCAAAGTTGGTCACAGTTTATAGAGATTATAAGCTTCTTTATAAATCTTGTATAAATAAAATGCGTGGGCAACTTGACTAAGTCAATGTCCTCTTAACACATCTGCGTGGGTTCGATTCCCCCTGGCGAAGATCCTTTTGGACCATGCTTTTCAAATAAAAGCACAAGAGGGCAGCACACGAAGATTCTTTTGGACCATGCTTTTCAAATAAAAGCACAAGTGGGCAGCAATGAAAGTGACGGATTAGCGCGAATGCAACGCGTTGTGCTTTTCATATTAATAGCCATTTGTATTGATCGTGTGCTTTATTCAAGAGCTTTTTACAATAGCTTTTGAGGACAATCAACTACTACAAAAGAGCATGCTTGGTCACTTTGTATTCATCCTTCACCTAGTGTTCAACACAAGCCTTGGTGCTTCGACCTCAATAGAGGTGGTGTTTCTTCTAGCACATGGGGCATCCATGGTGCTAACTTTAAGCATGTTGAGGAGCGGCTATGGAGTTCTTCTTGGAGGAGAAGAGTGTGCTCGCAGTCTTGATCATGGAGAGGACTTGGTCATTAGCAGCTTGGTGGTGAGGATCACCCATTCACATGATGTATTTGAAGATTGTCTTCTACATGAAGATTTCGGTTTACTTCAAAGACATTGGATGGTGGTTAACATAAGATTTACATCTTATGTTAAGAATTCAGGTACATATTCTCTTTATGCACACAGGTACTACTTGAAGTTTATGGAGGCAGTAATATCCATATCAGGAGGAATCCTATTCAAGCATAGGTACAAGAGAATCAGTACGGTTATGCTTTACGCATATTTGGATGAGGTGTTTGAGAAGGTGTGTTCACATGAGTTTGAGGATTTTTGGTAGCAAACTTGTTAGCATTCTTTGCTATTTTTTAAGTATGTGATCTTTTCACACACGTATCTGACTTAGGGTCTTCCATAGCGTAAGGTTAGATGAGGGTTTGTTGATTATTAGTTTTAGACTGATCCTTCCTCTTTCGGTAACTCATATTCACTCTTCTACAACCTATCAGGTCACACATCTCATATATATTCAGATTTATGTCCATACATATGTTTGTTACATTTATACATTCACTCATCCATCTATTTCTCTTCACATAGAGTGGTTGAGAATTTTGCTCCCACATTGTACATTGAACATTGGTATATCTGATACTATGAGTAAGTGGTGGCTTACGTAACACCTTACACATGTCATCTATTCTTTCTCTATCTTTGTCTCATCATCTGTATGATTAAGTTGTGGTATGTTCAAGTTTTGTCAATATTGGAAGATTGCTAGATTCTATGCTGTATATGCTGGACCTATGGAACCGTGGACCTCTGATATGAGCTATGGGCCTACCTCATTTCCAACAAATAGTTCTATTCATTCTTTCAACTACACCACTCTCTATAAATTCCTCTAGACTGATAGAAAAGGTTGAATTCATGTGAGGTATACTCACCTCCATTGTCTGAGCATAAAGCATTGAGCTTAGTTCCTTTTTCGTTCTCAACTAAAGCAATCCATTTTTTGAAAGTAGGGAATATCTCATCCTTGGATTTGATAGGATATACCAAGACTTTTCTAGTAGCATCATCTATGAAAGTAACAAAGTAAAGAGAACCGCCTCATGACCTTGTGAGCATAGGACCAGACACATTTTTATCAACAAGATCTAAAGGCTGAATTGAAGATTCAATGTGCATCTTATTCACATTCCTAGTTTGCCTTCCATATTGACAATTCTCACAAATGAAAAATTAGAGAAAGATAACACAACTTGGTTGAAAAACATTTTCCATTCCACTATGAGGTATGTGGCCCAAACAACCATCCCAATACAAGCCATAGGCTATTTAGTTACATCTAATGAGTGTTCTTTGTGTGATATAAATCAAAGATAAAGTGAGCCAACTTTGCTTCCTTTTGCACCATCAAATAATTGCACAATCACATCTCCAATCCCAACAATGTCACACTAGTAAGAGTCATCAAGTCTCATGGTACCAAGAGACTTTGGTACATGAGTAGAGAACCATTCTCTATGTGGTGCCACATAGAAAGAAGCACCTGAATCTAGCAACCATATGTGGGATAGAGAATCAACCATAAGAACCTTAGTGGGTATAGTACTGTCAAGTGTCATCACATTAGCATCATCAAAAATAGCATTAATTTCTTCAATCTTCACTATCAAACTAGATGGTGCAGGTAGTTATATAATGCTCCAAAAGTTGGCATAGAATTCGAATTCAAATCATGCCTCCAAAATCCTAGACTTTTCTCCTTCACATTAGATGGAATCTTGAGCTAAAAAACTCATGGAAAATTAGTTGTAGACTTTAACAAAAAGTAAAGTGATGTGGCACTTGACTTTAGACTTGGTTGGTTGTAATCCATCTCCATAAGGGCAGTACAATCCTTGGTTGGAAGTGTTCTTGATGTACCTAAGCACTCTCTTTGATGCATTCATATGATCATCAGTTTGTGAATTTAAAAATTTAGAAAGAACTCCTACAACATAACACAAGTGAGGTCTTGTGATGGTGGCATAAATAAGGCTTTAAATTATGCTTCTATATTCTAAGATATCTTCAAGAGGATACCCTTCACCTACACATGACTTAGTGTTTGGATCCATAGGTTCAAATGCATTCTTTACATAAAACTGATGCGTTGGCCACCTCCTAGATGTCGCAACCCCAATGCTTGCCCTAACTATGGCCATCTTTGCAAGTGGGCTGAATGTTTCTTCATAGTTAATCCTATATGATTGAGAAAATCCCTTTCCCACAAGCCTTGCTTTGTACCTAGAAATTGAACCATCATAATTATTCTTCACTTTATACACCCACTTTTTACCAATTACCTTCATCCCCTCTTGTCTTGAAAGTAGATTCCATGTATTGTTGTCTTCAAGGGCTTTGTACTCTTCTTCTGTAGCTTCTTGACACTCATTTTCTTCATAGGTAGAAGGTTCATGGTCTTTGATAGCCCTAGACATGAAAGCATAATGCCTAGTAATATAACTCTCATATAGAAGCCTTGAGATTGGATGTTTTAACCTTGTTGACCTTCTTTCTTCTCCTTTTTGTGGGATAAACCTTCTTTGCCTTGGTATCTTAATCTTTGCTTTTGATATAGCTCCCCCTTCTACCATAGGTTGTTCAATGTCTTCAACTTCATGTCCATCTTCATCAAGCTCTACCAATCTTGCCTTTCCTTTATTCACTGATTTATGGGCAAAATGTATGCTTGAACTTCTTTGTATGCTTAGACCATTGATTTTCAAGTTACCTTGAAACCTTGCTTCATATCTCCTCACTGCCTCTTCAATATCTTCATCCTACAATGGAACTTTGGAAGCATACCATGGTTTGAGTTCATCAAACATTACATCTCTAGATACCTTTAACTCTTTTGTATTATATTTGTAGCGCCTATAACCTTCTTGTTGCATAGAATAAACAATAAGCATACATATTTCAACCCTTGCATCCATCTTACCTCTCAACTCTTGTGGTTCATGTGTGAAGCATACACACCCAAAGATTCTAAAGGTGAAAGTTCTAGTTTCCTTCCACTCCATGCCTCCTCAGGTTTCATGTCATGTACCCTTGAGGTGGGAGACATACTCACCAAGTACACAATAGTAGATACAACATCTACCCAATATGTTAAAGGCACATTCATTTCATTTAACATACTTGTAGCAATTTCAGCAATATACATATTCTTCCCTTTCCCATCCCATTTTTTTGGGGAGTACACCTCCAAGTGATTTTCCTCTTTATCCCCCTTGGTCCTGCAAGAAATCACAAAAGCCATGAAAGATTAATCTTCCCCTCCATCTGACCTGAGGGTTTTGATGTAGCAACATGTTTCCTTCTCAACATGTGCCTTGAACCTTTTGAACCCATCAAACACATCTGATTTTTTCTTTATATAATACAACCATAATTCTTGAGTAGTCATCAATGAAGGTTACAAAGTACATGGTACTTGCAAGAGAGGGCTCTTTGGTTTCTATAGTTCCTTTTAAAAGTTACAAAGTGTAGTTTTATTGTGCAAAATTTTGTAGGTCCAGTCCTCTATTCCAAAGAGCAATCCAATTTTTGGTGGACTTTGGTAGTGACAATTCGGTACTAGGAAGGGCCTATGATTCTTCTGATTCAACTAGGAGTGGATATAGTCCATCACTGGTATCAGAGCTCAAAATTGAGCATTGAGGAAATCAAGAGGAGGCCTTGAATTTTTTTGAGAGCCAAGGATTGAAGAAAAGACCAGGAAGATTAATAGAAGCATTTGAAGCAAGGGGGAGCTTCTATCATGACCAAAATTTCAAGACAAGTGGAGGTTCTTGTGGGAAGGTAACATATCATTCTTTTTCACATCTATAAGAATCCAAGGAGGGATTAGGAGTCATTATATAGTATCATACACAATGGAAGACTATAATACTCATATTTGAAAATCTTGAAAAGAGTAATTAAAAACCTTTGGAGTTTAGAATCTCTAACTTCCTCATGGGAAAGGGTCTTTGGGGGTTGGTCAACTACACTTAGTAGCCATACATAGATCCACATACACCTACTGAAAATCAAAGGAGAGCTATTGGAGGTCGGGAAGCAAGGTATAGGAGATTCATCTTCATACTATCTCAACACATAAGCGACTCCATGATAGGTCATATCCAAGACCTAGATACATTTAAGAAAGCTTGGGAGTGTTTAGAAAGGTTGTACTCTACCTCTACAAACACTAGAAAAAATTCGCTCAAGAATGAGCTAAAAAATCTTAGGAAGTCATCAAAATAGAGCATTCATGACTTCATACTCAAAGTAAAAGAGATTTCTAATGCAGTTGGTTCAATAGGATGTGTCATAGATGATGATGAACTAGTTGCCCAAAAACTTAATGGGCTTAGAGAAGATGATAAACGGAAGGCATACCCAACCTCTATGTATGCAAGGGATCCATTACTTGATTTTGAGCAACTTAATTCTCTTATGGTGACTGAGGAGATCAATCATGGAGGCAATAGGTCAAGGGGCAACCAAAACTAACTCTTCTATGGAGGCAAAGGAGGAAGAGGCAAAGGAGGAAAACCCAAAGGCAATAAAGGTGGTTCAAGAGGAAAAGGTATAAGCAACTACCAATAAGGAGGATAAAGCTATAAATGGAGTCAATAAAGCCAAGATTAAGGTCAATCATCAAGAAGAAGAGGAAAAGATAGAGGAGGAAGATATGGAGGCAGAGGCTACTCCAACTCAAATGGATACTTCAATTTTGGGAAGCAAGGACACTATGCCAAAGATTTTTTACCAAAGCAAGGTGGAAAAAATTACAAAGGGAAATTTAATTATGCTAACTCCTCAACCAATTCAAAAAATGAGCATCTATGAGCTATGAAGCATAATAATAAAGTTCAACCACATGATGAAGTGTGGTATATAGATAGTGGTTGTAGTAACCACATGCCAGGTAGGGAGTACTTCAACAATGTTAAAGCAACCAAGTAAAGAGGCTTTGTGGAGGCAAGAGACAACAAAGAGCATGAGATACAACAAATAGGAGATGTGAAGCTTGAATGCAACCACAAAGCAAGAGGACTATTTGAGGCATGTTCCTACTATTACAAAGAAATTAATCTCTATTAGATAGATGGTTGAAAGGGGATACCAAGCAAAGTTCAACCACAAAGTATGCTTTATTGAAGACCCAAGGAACTTCTTTGAGCTGATAGGCAAAGGAAAGAAGGACAGAAGGATGTTTACTCTTGACATTGGCAAAGGGCAAAGACATAAGGCAATGTTCATCACCTATGGAGACAAGAAGATTTGAGACTTGGATTTGTGGCACAAAAGGTGTGGTCACATCAATAGTGAAAGGTTGAAAGACATGCAAAAGAGGAAATGGGTAAGAGGTTTACCACATTTTCATAATAAATGTTGCATGAAATGCGTGAAACTCACCAGCTAGGCAAGTCTACTAGGCGGCCCTTCGAGAAGAGTGGATATGTAGCACATGGTGTATTCCTCATGCACAAAGATGTGTAAAACTCCTTGCACAAGATAAATGAGAAACTGCCCAAACAGGTAGCTTATACATATGTGTACCTCTTCACATAGATATACTCAAAAATATGCAGAGATAGACCAAAAAGATTCTAAGATGAATGTACTCAAGGAGAATAATCACTTGATACTAATATTATAGTCAAAAGTAATATTAGAAGAGCTACCTTGCTCATAAAGGAGACAACTACACAATGAGATATGGATCATAAAAAATCTCAGCCTAAAAGAAAAATTCAGCTAGCATGGGGATAGCTTAGATAGGATTACCTTAGAAATATAGTATACACTCCTAATGAGAGCCTAAAAGGGCACAAATGAATGTATAGGATGGCCATTGCTATCTTCCAAGCTCTTGCTTATATTATGCTCCAAAAGTTAGTGTAGAATTTGAATTCAAATCATGCGTCCGAAACCCCAACTTTTCTCCATCACGTTAGATGGAACCTTGAGCTGAGAAACTCATCAAAAAATATTTGTAGACATTACCAAAAAGTAAAGTGATATGTCACTTGACTTTATCCTTGGTTCACACACACATGATCTTGTAAATTTCCAGCAACCATTAGGGTATTCTTGGTCTTAGAGCACACCTGGAGGTGTAAGGTTAGATACCAATAATATGGATAGCCTTCCTTTAGTATATAGCATGTATAGAAACTTAGAAGGATCCTAAGTAATCAACTTATAGATCTGTAATGGGTATAGAAGGAGTATGCGTAAGAAATGCATTTACGGCAAGTCTCTTATACGTATCCAAATGATATAAGACATTGTATAAAGTCCTCGACATCACAATAGCATCACCATTGCTGAAATCATGAACTACAGATTTGTTATCAACAAAGTGTACATGAAATTTGACACTAGCAATAGTAGTAACCAAAATCAAATTTTCTTGATAGCACCTACATACTATGCATTCTTTAGAGTAACAATACCTCCATTTGTAGTCATAAACTGAATTTCTCCAACTCTAATAATATGATAAGAAGAATTGTTTTCACATACAGTATATCCTCCCTTGGCTGCATCTTTCAAAGATGTAGAAAAATATTTTGTATGAAGTAATATGTTTTGAAGCACCACTACCAAAAAAACAATGTGAATCAACCTCATTCACAACATTAGCTTCATCATTTTTTGCATTAGATGTATTCTCAAGAATAGACATGAAGGATTCTTTCTTCTTTCCATTTCACTTGGCAATCTTTCTACATTCATCAATGGATAACCATGCTTTCGACAAAACTTGCATCTTTTCTTCTTTTTCATATCATTATCAAGAGGGAGGAAGTGGAAGAGCAAGACTGAGCCTTTGGTTTTGATGAACCCAAAGATATACCATACTTGCTTTTTCCCTTTTGTGTCATAGCAACTGCTTGCAATCCCTCAAACAAACCACTTCTATTCATTCTTGAGTGCTCTTTTTGCAAAAGAAGAGACAAAACCTCATCAAAAGTATATGTATTTGGATTTCCTTTTGCAACCAAACAAAGTGTAGTAGCAAATTTTTGAAAGGATTTGGGAAATCCTTTGAGTAGTGTAGAAATAATTCATGCATCCAAAATGATCTCATCAATGTTTTTCAATTTCTCCTTCAAATCCTTGATGCATGTAACATATATATCTGATGACTCATTTTCAAAAATACATACATCTTCAAGTTTCTTTCTCAAGTAACCAACACGTGTCTCATTATGCATTGCATACAAAGATGCAAGTATATCCCAAGCTTATCTTGAAAAAGTACATGAGCAGATGTGTGGAACAATATGTTACTTTACAGAACAGGGAAATAAATGCATGAGATTGAGCACC
This sequence comes from Ceratopteris richardii, assembly GCA_020310875.1. Classification (NCBI taxonomy): domain Eukaryota; kingdom Viridiplantae; phylum Streptophyta; class Polypodiopsida; order Polypodiales; family Pteridaceae; genus Ceratopteris; species Ceratopteris richardii. Next base: position 113,556,260 of record CM035436.1, read on the forward strand.
CTTTCCATCCCATCTAAGTTTTTCTTAAATATGTGGAGAAGGAAAATTCTTTGTACTTGAAGAAAATCTTGAATATATGACAACATGCTTTGTAGTAAAAGAATCATTGGGTTGCTTGTCAACATCTGCCACTATGTTCCATAGTTTATTTGGAAGAAGGACATGCTTCATCATGTAAGACTACATTGGATAATTGGTCCCATCAAGCTTGTGCTCAGCTTGAAGCATGTCGGAAGTCATTGTTTCTTGCCATTGCATCAAAAAATCAAAAGTAGCAAAATACAAACTTCAACAAAGTTGAAATGTAGCTTACAGTGTGTAACCCCGATGGCAAATGTAACTCCAAAAATGCCTTTGAAAGGGGGTTTAAACCCTAGCACACCTAGTATAAATGATCTTTAAGTGTTTTAATTTCATATTTCTATGTTGTAGAACCAATTTGCACTGATAAAGGTGCGCATGGGGATGTCCCAAAAAAAAACAACAGTTAAAGGGGTGGAACTTGCTTTGATACCAATGTTGAGTATGTCAGTGAGTGTGGAATCATGAATAGAAGCACGAACAAGAGCAAAGAAGGAGATCAAATCACAGAGACACAGGATGGTTGGAAGAGCTCTCTCTCAATAGACTATCACTAATAATGAGAATGAATGAAGTGAGAGCTATAAGTGGATCTCTTAGTATAAAGTACCACCACATATGAGTATGAGAAAGTTGCATCTAGTTTGCTATCTCTTAAAGTCTACACTAGTCATTTAGGCATATGTTTTGCCTTTTCTATGTCAACCCTCTCATGAACAAGTGCATCATGTAAATCTGCATCAGAAATGGAATGATCTGCATCAACATTTGAACCCTATAAAGGCTGAGAAATTGCCTCGTTTGGATAGGCACTTGAATGTCAACCTATCAAAAGAGAAAGCAAAGTTTCATACACATCCTTTGAGCGCTCAATGCTCCTAGCACAGTAGGAATTAGAAAAATTCCTTCTGGAGATATCTAACTAGCTTAACTATCTAATGATTCCAAGTAGAATTACATAAAAGGATTGACTATACACAGAGCAATAAATTTATCAAGTGAAGCATTACTCCCAACTTTTTAGGACCTCTATAGAGAAAGACTAGTGACCACTTTGAGCCGCTTTTCTCCCAATCCACTAAATGGAATGTCTTCAAACTCTATCAACATGTATTAGACTTAGATCTAATTCCAACCAGCTATAGAACATTGAAAATGGTGGAGTGATGACTGAGATATGAGCATGATAAGAGCACTATTTTGAGTGACTATGACAAAGAAATCAACATATATAAGCAATGATCTATTGTATTATATAACAATGTTGTACATGATCATTGGCATGATAATCAATGCCCAAAAATAGTGAGAAGTGTAGACTATGAGGTGAGCCAAACACACTCTACAATGTGATCAACTAAGGCACTAGAATGGAGAGGATATCCCACGAGATTTCACAAGAGGTTTTTATAGATGCTTTCTCCAAGTTTGTTGATTTTGAATTCAAATTTCGCTCTCACTAAAAGTGAGGAGATATTCCCTCAAGCATAATTTGTAAGTTTAGTTCTTCCAAACTCCACGAGTTTGTAGGCTTTACAAGATTCTTTTATTGCAAATGACTTTTACAAGGGATAAATGGTAACAATCCATAAGCAATGGGTCATGTGAATTTGCAAGAAGTACACATAGCTTCTTCCAATGCCTAGCCAAGTTTGAAGGCTTGGCATTTGCACCAACAGCTCTCCCTCAAGCCAAACATCTTGGCTTGATCCTCTTCATCAATCCTCTTGAATGTCTTGCAATCCAATCATAGCTTTAAACTTGCAAAGTTTAGTACCATCAAGTGCTTTGGTCAATAAGTCTGCACACTGTATATTAATTGATACATATGCCAACTCAATTTCCTTGCTCAATAGCTTCTCTCTCACATAATGATAGTGGACCTCTATATGCTTGGTCCTAGCATGATAGATAGGATTTGTTGCAAGATGTAAAGAACTTGTATTGTCTCCAAAAATCATTAGAGACTTAGCCTCTAATCCCAACTCTACATATAGCAATCTAATCCATATGGCTTCTTGAGTAGCATTGGCTAGTCCTCTATATTCATCCTCTGCTGAAGATAAAGCAACAGTGGGTTGCGTCTTGGAAGACCATGAAATAGGCTTGTCACCTGCAAAAGAGAGATAACCTGAGGTACTCCTCCTGTCATCCTTGCAACCTGCCCAATCTGCATCTAAGTATATCTTGATCTCCAAGTCTGAAGTATAAGGAAAGTATAAACCTTGATTTTGAGTGCCCTTAAGGTACTTCAAAATTCTCTTGGGAGCTTCCAAGTGAGGTGCTCTAGGTTTGTGCATAAATTGATTTAGGACGCTTGCTCCATAAGCAATATCAATCCTTGTCAATGTAGCATAATTTAGGCTTCCCACTTTGCTTTGGTATCTTGCAATATTATCAAGCACATCATCTGCATGAGCACTTAATTTTTGGTTTACCTCCATAGGAGTACTTGTTGGAGCAAGACAATCAACAGTTGGTGATTATATAAATCCTAGAAGTGAAGAAATGAAGAAAAGATTGAAGTTCAACTTCATGGAGTAAAGAGAAGATTCAGATAGTAAAGTTTTTAAAACATATGTACATTAGCTTTGTAAATACTTCAATATACTTGAAGTAATGACGAATAAATACTCATATGTATATATAGATACGTGTAGATGGTTGTAATAAAGAATGAGATGAAGCATAGATGAAAAGATGATGTGTATTGGATGTATCATCCATGTATGAAGAGTTGAATAGGAAGAATATTCAGAGAATTACGCGTCGATCTTTTCTCTAGTTCTCCTTTTGTGTTTGATTTTATTAGAAATCCTTTTGTACACATCTAAGTCCATAGTTAATCTATCTATGGTTAAAGTCTGAGAGTTCAATTGCAAACACGCTGTGAGAATTTTGTGTAGGAACATCTATATGTGAGAAAGTGTTGAGTGTCTTCTGAAACAGGCGCAGTTTTGATGGTCAAAGAAATGATCAGTTCTCAGTGCACAGTGTAAAGTTTTACACAAATGAGGAGTCAAAATCTAAGTTGGAAGGTAAGCCATGTATGGCTAAAAGCATTTCCTTAAATGGGTTTTTGGGAGAACTATGTGTTAGAAGTTGCAGGTGTCAAAATCAATTCTATAGGAAGGTAGTTTTAGATATAGGTAGATTGTTTGAAGCATTTCTCATAATCTACTGAAGCTTTCGAAGTGTTTTAACTTGGAGGAGGTGCCCAAACTCTAGACAACACATCCTACAAAGTTTCATTAAAAACTTTACACAAATGATTAATCAATGAGTGATTAATGTGCAGCAGACTTTTCTGTGAAATGACTTTCTTCACAGTTAGCTAATTTCTTGATAATTTGGTGATTGTCTTCCAAAATTGGTTGGATTTTAAAGTTATTCTTGATATAGAGGTGGTCTAAAATCAAGGATAGCTTGTTCTTTTGGAGATTAACACTATCCATTAGTGGTATCAGAGCAGGAAGTATCAAAATTGAGGAAAAGGAAGACCTCGACTACTGCACATATACAACTTTCACACCTTGAAGGTTCAAAAGGATAAAGTGTAGAAGAAAGACTGAAGGAAGACACATAAAGGCTATCAAAGGATCAAAAGGAGCAGTATTGGAAGCTAAGGTACATTCATTCCTTATAAGGATTAAAGATTTGATAGTACAGGTGAAGAAAGGATGGGAGAGAGTCTCCAAATTGAGAAGTTGGATAGAGAGAACTATCCAGCTTGGTCTATGAGAATGGAAGCTCATCTTATGAGCAAAGATCTGATGGGATACATCACAGGAGAGGAAGAAAAGTGAGAGTTCAAAGATCCTAGTGTTCCAACTAGGGAGGAGCTTGCATATATAAAGATTTGGATGAAGAAGGATGCTCAAGCAAGGAGCATAACCTACATGGCAGTGAATGATTATTTGCTTCCTCATATCAGAGGACTTGAAAGTACAAGTGACATTTGGAATGCTTTGGAAGAGCATTTCCAAAATACAACCAAATCAAGGAAATCTTCACAATCAATATCTGATTATGTGACAAAGATGAAAGACATTGCTGATTCTTTAGGTGCAGTTGATGAAGATATTGAAGAATATAAGTTGGTAAGACAAATTCTCACAGGGCTAAGAGGAGATGAGAAGTGGAAGCCTTTTATTTTGTCTACAGAACTTTCATTAGATCATTTCACTCCTGATTTGAATCAATTGTTAGGAGATATGCTAACTTTTGAGAATGATATCAAAGGAGATGTTGATAAGAGTGCAGGTCATGAAATGTATTCTAAAGACAAGAAGAAAGCTAGCAAAGGAAAGCAACAATCAGTTGAGGATGAAGGTACTCCAAGTCAAGCAAACTTCCTAAGAGGAAGAGGAAGTGGCAGAAGTAGAGGAAGAGGCAGAAATAACAAAGATAATGTCAGAGCTTGTTGGATATGTGGTAAGACCAATCATCTATCTCATGATTGTTGGCATAATAATCAAAGCAATGGTAATTTTAATCAGAAATTTAATCAAAGAGGAAGAGGTGGCAGATATCAGAGAGGAAATTTCAGAGGTAGAGGTGGTAGGAATTCTTTTGGAAGAGGTGGAGGAAGAAACTTCCAAAATCAATCATATAATAACACCTACTACAATTATGCATCAGATCAGAAAGAAGATTCAACTCTTATTATGAATGCAACATGTGAAGCCTCACATGAAGACATGAGAGTATTTTATATTGACTCAGGATGTAGCAATCATCTGAGTGGAAATATTTCTTTGATGACTGATCTAAATCATAAGGCAATCAATCATACAGTTCAAACAGGTGATAATACAAAGCACAAAGTAAAGTCAATTGGTTCAGTTAAAGCCAAAGATGGAAGTACTCTCTTGAATAAGGTTTAGTATGTTCCTACAATTCCAAAGAACTTGATCAGTGTAGGACAAATTGTGGAAAAAGGATATGAGGTAAGGTTCACTAATGATGGAGTTTATGTTGAAGACCCTAGTCAAGGGTATAAACAAATTGTTACAGGGAAGAAGGAAGGAAGGCTCTTCACATTAAAGATACAAGGTAATGTTGGACATGCTATGTTCACATATGGAGAGCAAAAGGTGTCTGAATTGGATCTTTGGCATAAAAGACTTGGACATTTTAATGAAAGAGGTATCAAAGAAATGGTTAACAATGGTTCAGTGCTTGGATTGCCTAATGTTGCAGGTCAACACATGACATACAGATGTGAAGCATGTCAGTTAGGTAAGGCTCATAAGCAATCATATAATAAGCATGGTTTTATGTATCCAGAAAGACTTGAATTGGTACATACAGATGTGTGGGGTCCTTCAAAGGACTTTAGTATAAATGGTTCAAGATATTATGTCATATATGTTGATGATGCTACCAGGTGGATTACAATCTATGTGATCAAAGACAAGTCAGAAGTGTTTAATACATTTAAACACTATCATGCATATGCAGAAAGAATTACAGGTCAAAAATTGAAGAGGTTAAGGTCAGATGGAGGGGGAGAGTATTTCTCTAATGAGTTCAATGATTATTTGTGGAATGCACGTATAAAGAGAGAAGTTACTTGCAGGTACTCTCCTCAACAAAATGGGGTAGCAGAAAGAAGAAACAGAACTCTTGTTGAGTTTGCAAGATCCATGATGAAGGAGAAAAATTGCCCTAATTATTTGTGGGCTGAGGCTATAAACACAGCCACATATTTGGTCAATAGGTTACCATGTAAAGCCTTGCAGGGTATGACACCATATGAAGCTTGGTGGGGTAAGAGACCTACCTTGGATCATTGTAAAATATTTGGATGCTTGGCATATGCATTACAATTGAGTCATAAATTGAAACCTAAAGCAGAGAAGTATGTATTCATTGGTTATGATGGCAAGCAAATGGGTTATAGGTTGTGGAGTCCATCCACAAAGCAATTCCTTGTGTCTAAGGATGTTACATTTGATGAGCAAGGTACTTGGTATGCACGTACACTTAATGTTCATGCAGATGTTGAAGAAGTTGTGAATCAAAAGAAAGGTAAATCAAAGGTTCAGATGTTTGATGAAGAGGAGAATAATGAAGTACAGGTTGAAGTTGAAGAAGTGACAAGGTTTGATCCAGAATATGATGAACCAGAAACTTCAAGAAATGGAGAACTCAGAAGGTCATCTAGGCACAAATGGCAACCTACAAGGTATAGCTATGATACTTCATTCTTGACTACTAAAGATTATGCTTACATGTTAAAAGCAGATGAAGATCCATCCACATATGATGAAGCCAAAGGAAAGAAGAATTGGGAAAAGGCTATGCAGGAGGAATATGATGCATTGATGGAAAATGAGACTTGGGATTTGGTTCCTAAATCAAATAGCCAGAAAATCATTGGATGTAAATGGGTCTATAAAACAAAAAGGTTTGCAGATGGTAGTATATCGAGGTACAAAGCCAGACTTGTTGTAAAGTAGATATGCACAGACATATGGTGTGGACTATGATGAAACTTATAGTCCTATTGCAAAGATGACAACCATAAGGACTCTCATAGCAATTGCTGCTTGCAAAGGTTGGAAATTATCTCAATTAGATGTGAAGAATGCATTTTTGAATGGTTTTATTTCAGATGAAGTTTACATGGAACAACCAGATTGTTTCAAAGATCAAGTGTATCCAGATCATGTGTGTACGCTCATGAGAGCTTTGTATGGGTTGAAGCAGGCCCCAAGCGAATGGAATTATAGGCTTGTAAAGTTCTTGCAGGAACTTGGATTTCAAGCTTCAAAGGCAGATAGAAGCTTGTTGGTCAAAGCAAGTGAGGATGGATTTATTTATGTTTGTATTTATGTTGATGACATAATACTTACAGGAGCAGATGACAAAGGTATACACATGATTAAGAAGCAGATGGAGAAAGAATTCAAAATCAGTGATTTGGGAAATTTGTCATTCTTTTTGGGAATGGAGATTTCATATACTCAACATGGAGTATATGTAACTCAAGAAAGGTATCTGAAAAATTTGCTAACCAAATTTAAAATGGAAGATTGCAGGATAGCACCAACTCCAATGGAAGTGAATCATAGATTGAGTAGATATGGAGGAGAAGAATTCAAAGATATGAAGCTTTATCGGAGTTTGGTGGGTAGCCTGATTTATGCTACATTAATAAGACTTGACCTATCATATGTAGTTGGAGTTTTATCACAATTCATGCATTGTCCTAGAAAAGAACATTGGATTGCAGGACAAAGGGTAGTTAGGTACATCAAGGACACACTTAAAGAAGGTCTGTATTATGGATTTACTTCAGATACAAGAGTCAAAATATACAATGATGCAGATTGGCCAAGTAACTTTGATGATAGAAGATCAACACATGGATATTTGTGTTATGTGGGAGATAAGCTAATTTCATGGTGCTCCAAGAAACAACATACAGTTGCTTTATCATCTACGAAAGCAGAATACAAAGGCATGGTAGAAGTTGCAAAGGAAGTAATATGGTTAAAGACTCTTATGAAGAGTTTTGATATTGTTCAGAGTACTCCTATCATTTGTGGAGACAATATGAGTTCTTTATATTTGGCAGCAAATCCTGTGTTCCATGCTAGAACTAAACATATTGAGATTCAGTATCATTTTCTAAGAGAGAAGGTTGTTGATAAAGAAATAGAAGTTATGCATACTCCTACAAAAGATCAACTTGCAGATATGATGACAAAAAGCTTGGATGGACCAAAGTTGCAAAAGTTTAAAGATATGGTAGGAATAAAGAAGATGCAGGTAATCACAATTGATGATTGAGGGGGAGCTCTTGGAGCAGGACAATCAACAATTGGTGATTATATAAAGCCTAGAAGTGAAGAAATGAAGAAAAGATTGAAGTTCAACTTCATGGAGTAAAGAGAAGATTCAGATAGTAAAGTTTTTAAAACATATGTACATTAGCTTTGTAAAAACTTCAATATACTTGAAGTAATGACGAATCAATACTCATATGTATATATAGATACGTGTAGATGGTCGTAATAGAAGAATGAGATGAAGCATAGATGAAAAGATGATGTGTATTGGATGTATCATCCATCAGATGTATGAAGAGTTGAATAGGAAGAATATTCAGAGAATTGCGCGTCAATCTTTTCTGTTCTCCTTCTATGTTTGATTTTATTAGAAATCCTTTTGAACACATCTAATTCCATAGTTAATCTATCTATGGTTAAAGTTTGAGAATTCAATTGCAAACAGGCTGAGAGAATTTTGTGTAGGAACATCTATATGTGAGAAAGTGTTGTGTCTTCTGAAACAGGCGCAGTTTCGATGATCAAAGAAATGATCAGTTCTCAGTGCACAGTGTAAAGTTTTACACAAATGAGGAGTCAAAATCTAAGTTGGAAGGTAAGCCATCTATGGCTAAAAGCATTTGCTTAAACGGGTTTTCGATTGGGAGAACTATGTGTTAGAAGTTGCAGGTGTCAAAATCGATTCTACAGGAAGGCAGTTTCAGATATAGGTAGATTGTTTGAAGCATTTCTCATAATCTACTGAAGCTTTTGAAGTTTTTTAACTTGGAGGAGGTGTGCAAACTCTAGGTGACACATCTTACAAAGTTTCATCAAAAACTTTACACCAATGATTAATCAATGAGTGATTAATGCGCAGCAGACTTTTCTGTGAAATGACTTTCTTGACAGTTAGCTAATTTCTTGATACTTTGGTGATTGTCTTCCAAAATTGGTTGGAGTTGAAGGTTATTCTTGATATAGAGGTGGTCTAACATCAAGGATAGCTTTTTCTTTTGGATATTAACACTCTCCATCAGTACTTGCTATCTTGGCATCCTCGAAATTTCTTCAACATATCCTGCACATACTTTCTTTGAGTGATATAAATTCTAGAATTTGTATAAACTAACTCAAGTCCAAGAAAATACTTTAGTGACCCTAGATCAGTTATTTTGAACTCCTGCATCATTTGGTTCTTGATCTTCTTGATGCCATTAGCATCATTACCTATAAGTATGATATCATCAACATACACACATAGGTATAGCACCTCTGAATTACTTCTCTTAACAAATAGAGAAGTATATGCTTTACTCATCATGAGTCCTTGATCTTGAAGCTATGTGGTCAACCTATGGTTCCATGCCCTAGGTGCCTGCTTCAATCCATAAAGATCTTTGTTCAATTTACACACATGATTCCTTGTTTGGGTCATCATAACCAGGAGGATGAGACATGTACACCTCCTCTGAAATCCAGCCATTAAGAAAAGCATTTTTAACATCCAATTGGTACATATTCCAATTCCTTGATGCAACCACACTTACCAATACCCTGATGGTTGGCATTTTGGCCACAAGTGAGAAAGTTTCTTCATAATCAACTCCTTGGGTTTGTGCAAAACCCTTAGCCACAAATCTAGCTTTGTACCTGCTTATTGATCCATCTGAATTTCTCTTGATCTTGTAGATCCATCTAGAACCATTTACCTTAATAGACTCCTTCTTTGGCACTAGCTTCCAAGTATCATTCTCCTTGAGTGCTTCAATTTCTTCATCCATAGCTTCCTTCCATTCTGCCTTGGTCTTAGCCTCTTCATATGATGATGGCTCTTCAAGTGATAAGTCTTTGGCAAGATAAATAGAATGCTTAGTAACTAAAGAAGTATCATACCCATATCTGATTGGCTTCTTGCTCTCCCTTTATGATCTTATGATTGCTTGGTTGGATGATTAAGGTATGTCCTTCATCTTGAATTTGCCTTTGGATTTCCATGCCTTGAATTCTTCTAGGTTGATGATGTCCTCATCATCTGATTTGATGTCTTCAATCTGATTTGGCTCTTCCTTGGTGAGGCTTGGAAATTCCTCTTCCAAATCATAAGGCAACTTTACTTTCTAGCATTCACTTTCAAACCAAGAATCATTCTCATCAAACACAACATCTTTATTGACCATAAAACCTTTGTTGGATGGATTATAAAACCTGTATCCTTTATTATTTAAATCATACCCTATGAAGATGCAGTTCTCTGCCTTAGGGTCTATCTTACCTCTGATTTAAAATAGGATGTGTACATAAGCAACACATCCAAAGATCCTACAATGATCAAGTAATCGCCTTCTACCATTCCGTGCTTCATATGGGGTCATCCCATCAAGTGATTTTGATGGCAACCTATTAACAAGTTAAGTGGCAGTAGATACACTCTCTGCCCACAAATAATTTGGTAACTTTTTCTTATTTAGCATTGACCTAGTTATTTCAACAATTAACCTACTTCTCCTCTCTGTTACCCCATTTTGCTCAAGGGTATACCTTGTTGTAATCTCCTTTTTGATTCGTCTATCCTGCAAGAATGCATCAAACTCATTTGAGAAGTACTCACCTCCTCCATCTGACCTTAGTCTTTTTAGGCTTCTTCCTATTTGGTTTTCCACAAGTGCAAGCTACTTCTTAATGCAACTAAACACTTCATCTTTGTGCTTCATAAAATATAAGATAGTCCACCTATCAAAATCATCAATGAAAGATACATAATACGTTGATCCAAAAATTGAGGGATCCTTACTTGCTCCCCATACATGTGTATGGACAAGCTCCAAGTAGTCCTCATGCATGTAGCCTTTCCTTGAGAAGGGTAACCTGTGAGATTTTCCAAACTGACAAACACCACATTTATAAATCATGTGGTGCTTAGATACATTAGGTATCCCAAGCACACATTGATCTCTACATATTTGCTTTAAAGTTCTCTCACCAATATGCCCTAATCTCTTATGCCAAATTTCAAGCTCCCACAATGTTTGATCTTTGTAGCTATAAAGTGCAATATTCTTTGTATCTTCAAGTTTAAATGTAAATAACCTAGTTGCCTTTTCTCCCTTGGAAAGAGTGGTAAACTCAATCCACGATTGGTTCTTCCTAGCCCTTGTGTTGGAAGAAAAATATGAAGACAAAGTATCCCAAGTCTCTTGGGATGTCTTACAGTTCCTAATGTGTGGAAGAAGAAATTCAAGGATAGAGTTAAGTAAGTATGACCTTGCTAATGCATCTTTGGCACACCATGAATTTAGTCTTTCATGCTTCTCTCTTGTAGGTTGTCCTTTGCTTCTAAAAATGGGCATCTCCTCATCTCCTAAGATGTATCCATAGAGACTCCTTCCTTGCAAGTATGTCTTCATCCTCAAGGACCATGCTTGGTAGTTTTTTCTATCCAGTTTATCAATGAAATAAGGAAAACCATCTCCCATTTTACCTTAGCTTGCTCTGATAGCACTGTTGGGAAAGATGGATGGACACTCCAAGAAATGAGTTGGTACTACTAATCCCTGCTTTGTACCAACCCTCTTTCACTTCACAGTTGAGTTGTAGGCCCTTTTTTCTTTCCAATGACACTAAATAAGTGCATATGTACTTTGAAGATGATACATGTAATGATTGATTCAAAACACATAACTTCATAGTTCACAAATCATCAAAAACTTTCTATTTTGGTTCGCATACATGTTGGTTGTTAAGCTCAGTGCTCCTAGCACAGTAGGAATTAGAAAAATTCTTTTTAGAGATATCTAATAAGCTTAAAGGCCTAACAATTCCAAAAAGAATTACTCAAAATGATTGACTATACATAGAGCAATCAATTTAGCAAGTGAAGCATTACCCCCAACTTTTTAGGACCTCTACAGAGAAAGACGAGTGACCACTTCGAGCCACTTTTCTCACAATCCACTGGATGGAATGTCTTCAAAATGTTTCAGCATGTAGTAGACTTATAGATTATTCCATGAAGCTATAGAACATTGAAAATAGTGGAGTAATGACAAAGATATTACCAAGATAAGAACACTATTCTAAGTGACTATGATAGAGAGATCAATAGATATAAGCAATGATCTATTTTATTATATGATGGGGGATGATTCTAACACCCCAATGCAAAAATGGAAGATGGCTGCCCTCCACTAGGTCCACAAGTAGTGATATATGCTCACTGTTCCAAACTTTTCTCTACACCACTACAGAGACTTAAAATGAAATTTTGTAGACTTTTAGTAGAGTATAAAAGCTACCCAACAAGCTTTAAATAATCCCAAATGAATATTCCAACTGGGAGAACCACCCTCTGCAAAATAGGCTACTTGTTTGCAACACTCTCTACCTATGTGCAGAGAGATACCTTCACAAAGTTGGCAATTTTGTCACAACTCACTTAGCCAAATAACTTGAAACTTTTGCAAAGTTAAGGGCACAATATGAGAGACCAAATGAAGCTTGAAAGCAATGAAAATGAGTACAATGAGAGAGAAAACAATGCTCTACAATCTAGTACAATCAGATTTGGAGAAGCCTAACTACACCTCTAGATAGAGCGGAGCAAAATCATGAGAAAATGAGGTAAGAAAGCAAGGGGGCTGCTTGCTAGAGTTTATGACCACTAAACTAAGTGGGAAACTCGTGGAATGCATACAACTCAAGAAACAAAGGCGGGATGATGCTTATATAGACTTTTACTTTTCCTACAATCTAGCTAACCACCCACCAATCAGTTTAGGTGCACTTTTTGGTGGCTGATTTGATGAGATTTGAATTTGATTGAGTTTGGTGGAGCTTCTAACTTTGTTCCATGACTTTGGGTCCTCCTTTTTGATTGGTCCACTTGCAAAACTCGTGATTGAGCCTTTTTGCATGATTGAGACTTGATTTTCAACACTCCCCCTCAAGTCTCAATGCCTAGGTCCTTCATTCCAATGCATGCCTTGAAGCCTTGTAGCTTTACTCCATCCAATGCTTTGGTAAACATATCTGCATATTGGTCCTTTGTATTGACATGATCCACCTTGACATCCTTTGACATCATCTTCTCTCGAATAAAGTGGTAATGCACTTCTATATGCTTCGACCTTGCATGGAACACTAGATTTTGAGCCAAGCATATGCTACTTATGTTGTCACAAAAAATAGGTACTTGCTTAACTTGCAAATCAAGATCAACAAACAACTTCTTGAGCCACATAAGCTCACATGATACTTGTTCTAAGCCTCTATACTCAGCTTCGATCGATGAAAGAGCCACGATTGGTTGTTTCTTTGACATCCATGAGATGTTCTTCTTCCCTAGCATGATAACATGTCCACTAGCGCTCCTCCTGTCATCTTTGGAACCTACCCAATCAGCATCACAATAAGCTTGTACATTTAATCCATCATCAAATGGATAATATAGACCTTCATTCACTAATTCTTTGAGGTACCTAAGTACCCTTTTGGCTGCAACAAGATAAGGTACTCTTGGTTCTTGCAAAAATTGAGATAACACTCCAACTACATGTGCAATATCAGGTCTTGTCATAGTAGCATACAAGAGAGAACCAATTATTGACCTATACATGGTCACATCCTTCACTTCTTCACCTTTATTAGCACTTAGTTTAACATTTACTTCTAATGAATTTGAAATGGGCTTGCAATCACACAATCCAAACTTCTTCAAAAGATCAAGAATGTATTTCCTTTGCATCAAGTATATACCTTCCTCTTTATATAGTACTTCAATCCCAAGGAAGTACCTTAAAATCCCTAAATCTGATATTTTAAATTCACATCCAAGCTTCCTCTTTATGTCCTTGATGTTGGCTTCATCATCCCCTATAATGATCAAATCATCAACATATATACAAATGAAAACAATTTTGCTACCTTCCTTCTTCACAAAGAGTGATGGGTCTGCATGACTCTGATTGTATCCACATTTTACTAAGTAATCCACAAGTCTTTGGTTCCAAGCTCTTGGGGCTTGCTTGAGTCCATAAAGAGCCTTCTTTAGCCTGCATACAGCCTCTTTACCTTGTACACCCATTTGTTGCCAATGACTTTCATGTCCTTTGTTCTTGGCACCAATGACCAAGTATCATTTTCTTGAAGTGCTTTGACTTTCTCCTCCATGGCTTCAATCCATTCCCTATGCTTATTTTCTTCTTCAAAAAAGTTAAGTTCTTCACAAGCTATAACTTGACTCATGTAGGCATAGTGTCTTGCAATGAATGAATCATAAGTTAACCTTTGAACAGGGTATTTAACCCTATTGGATGACCTTACCTCACCATTAGGTGGTACAAATCTCCTCCTCCTTGGTTTAGATGCTTTAAATCTTGGAGTTTCTAATTTTTCATATCTTCATCACTTCTAGATTCCATGTCTACCCATCGATGGTCTTCGTCATTTGCCTTTTCCTTTCCTTTGCTACCTCCTTCACTTGAATGAGCTTCATTCCTTGTCCTTCCATGCCAAGCTAATGTAGTACTCTCCTCTGATGGTGTGCTTGAAGTGGTTGGACCACTTAACTCCATGCTTTGTTGTTGCTCTTTGAACTTCTTCTTAGCTTCATATGCATCGTCAACCTGTAACACATCTTTGCTACCATATCAAGGCAGCAACTCATCAAATATTACATCCGTAGATATCTTAAGCTCTTTGGTGCAAGGGTTATAGCATATAAAACCCTTTTTCTCTAAAGAATATCCAAGAAATATACACCTATCCACCTTCGGGTCTAACTTGTGTCTCAATTCTTGAGGTATGTGAACATAACACACACAACCAAATACTTTGAGATGTGAAAGATTGGGTTTCTTACCACACCAAGCTTCATAAGGTGTAACTCCATGTACTCCTGAGGTTGGACACCTATTCATAATGTATATGGCTATATTTGTTGCATCAGCCCAATAAGAGTTAGGAACATTCATTTCATTTAACAAAGATCTAGCCACTTTTGCTATGTGTCTATTCTTCCTTTCTGCCACCCCATTTTGTTGAGGTGTATACCTGCAAGTGAATTTCCTTTTGATGCCATGGTCATGTAGAAAATCTGAAAATTCATTTGAAAAATACTCTCCCCCTCCATCCGATCCTTCTCCACTAGGTTTTTGAACCTCTTGAAGTGGTAAAACATCTCTGACTTTGAATTCATGCAATACATCCAAACAAGCCTTGAATGATCATCTATAAATGTGACAAAATATCTATTACCTCCAATGGATGGCTCCCTTGTAGGTCCCCATACATCTGTGTGTATGAGATTCAGCACTTCATTGCTCACATGTGCTCCCTTCTTGAATGGCAATCTGCTTTGTTTTCCTAATTGACACGCATGGCACAGATGTTGCATATTCTGAGATGTAAGATCAGGTAGACCACTCAGCAAGCCCTTCCTTTGCATGTCCTTGATCCTTTGTAAGTTTATGTGCCCAATTCTTTTATGCGATAAGTCAATTTCTGCAATCTATTTATTTTCAATTGACAAGTAGATAGTGTGAGGGGTTGATCGCTTTACCTCCATGGTGAAGAGCCTTCTTTGCTTCTTTCCTTTTGCTATGAGCTTATAGTCCTGTATGGGGTCTTCAACAAAACATCCTTGCTCATTGAACCTCGCCTCATAACCTCTTTCAACCATTTGACCTACCGAAACCAAGTTCTTTGTGATGGTTGGCACATGCAACACATCCTTCAACACCTTTGATCCATTCAATGCAACATCTCCCACATGTGTAATCTTGTGCTCAGTTTCATCCCCTGTCTCTACATTTCCTTGAGTGATGGGTGAATGTAAAGTAAAGAAAACATCTTTATTGCAACTCATATGGTTGCTACAACCACTATCAATGTACCATGTAAAATCTGAATTGACTCTTTCACTTGAATCATACATCATAAGCAAGTTCTCATTTTCTGAATTTGTTGAAGTACTAGCATAATTACCTTGGTTCCTTTTGTATCCTTGATTGCCTCCTCCTTTGGACCAACAATCTCTTGCATAATGGCCCGGTTTTCCACAATTGTAGCATTCTCCATTGGATGCTTCTCTTCCATGTGATCTTCCTCCTCTTCCTCTACTCCTTCCTCTTCCTCTTGATCCATATCTTTGGTTAGATCCTTCTTGGTTTCTTGAGCTTGAGCTTGACCTCCCTCTCCCTCTGCCTTGGGAGTTTTGTCCAGCTCTTTTTCCTTTGCCTCTACTTGCATAGAAAACTTCGGCTTGGCTGCCCTTTGATTGTGAACCTCCTTGGTTCATCTCCTCGGTCACCATCAATGTGACTAATTGATCAAATTCTGGTAGGGAATCCCTCACATAAACTGATGTGGTGAATTCTTTCCACCTTTCATCCTCTCTCAAGCCATTGAGAGTGTGTGCAACAAGATCATCGTCTTCGATTGGGCTCCCAATTGAGCCTAAAGCATCTACAAGTTCCTTAACCTTCAAAATGTACTCATTTATGTTAGTACTTGGTGATTTCTTAAGATTGTTCAGCTCATTCTTGAGCTGAATCTTCCTTGCCTTGGTTGATGAAGAGTACAATCTCTCCAAGGTCTCCCAAACCTTCTTGGATGTGTCCAAGTCTTGTATATGGCCTATCATGCTATTGCTTATGTGTTGAGATAGAATGAATATGACTCTCCTCTCCCTTTCTATCCATTCATTAAGTGTCTTGACCTGCCCTTGAAGTGGTGGATCATGTACATGAGGCATTGGCTCCGTGCCGCTCACTAATCCCGATAATCTTTTGCCCATAAGGTAGTTGCTAACTCTAAATTTCCATGGTTGATAATTGCCTTTCTCTAACTTCTCTATTTGTGCATATACTCAGCCATACTGAGCTCTAAGATGCTCCTCTAGATTCTCCTGAAATGTTTGTATCCTTTAGAAGGTGTGGATATTACCTTTTGATAGCTTCTCCCTTGCTAACCTTCGACTAGTTGAGATCTCGATCAACATAGCCCCCTTTTGATGTCTTCTTGCTTTGATGAGTCCTCCTTGTGCTTCCACGAGTTGTCTTGATCCCTTCAAGTCTTCAATATGATGCCACGGATGTCTCTAAGCCTCCAAAATGGCTCTAATACCACTGATGGGGTATGATTCTAACACCCCAATGCAAAAATGGAATATGGCTGCCCTCCACTAGGTCTAGAAGCAATGATATATGCTCACTGTTCTGAACTTTTCTCTGCACCACTGCAGAGAACTAAAATGAACTTTTTTACACTTGTAATAGAATATAAGAGCTACCCAGAAAGCTTTAAATCATTCCAAATGGATATTCCAGCTGGGAGAACCACCCTCTGCAAAATAGGCTACCTGTTTGCAACACTCTCTGCCTATGTGCAGAGATATACCTTCACAAAGTTGGCAATTTCTCACAACTCACTCAGCCAAAGAACTTGAAACTTTAGCAAAGTTCAGGGCACAATATGAGAGACCAAATGAACCTTGAAATCAATGAAAATGAGTACATTTAGAGAGCAAACAAGAGCCTAACTATACCTCTAGATAGAGCGGAGCAAAATCATGAGAAAATGAGGTAAGCAAGCAAGGGGGCTACTTGCTAGAGTTTATGACTTCACTAAACTAAGTGGGAAACTCGTGGAATGCATACAACTTAAGAAACAAAGGTGGAATGATGCTTATATAGACTTTTACTTTTCCTAAAATCTAGCTAACCACCCACCAATAAGTTTAGGTGCACCTTTTGGTGGCTGATTTGATGAGATTTGAATTTGATTGAGTTTGGTGGAGCTTCTAACTTTATTCCACGACCTTGGGTCTTCCCTTTTTATTGGTCCACTTCCAAAACTCGTGATTGAGCCCTTTTGCATGATTGAGACTTGATTTTTAACATTATATGACAACGTTGTACATGATCATTGGCATGATAATCAATGCCCAATGATACTGAGAAGTGTAGGCTATGAGGTGAGCCAAACACACTCTATAATGTGATCAACTAAGGCACTAGAATGGAGGGGATATCCCACGAGATTTTACAAGAGGTTTTTATATATGCTTTCTCCAAGTTTGAATTTTGAATTCAAATTTGGCTCTCACTAAAAGTGATCCCGTAATCTACGAGATATTCCCTCAAGCATAATTTGTAAGTTTAGTTCTTCCAAACTCCACAAGTTTGTAGGCTTTACAAGATTCTTTTATTGCAAATGACTTTTACAAGAGATAAATGGTAACAATCCATAAGCAATGGGTCATGTGAATTTGCAAGAAGTACACATATCTTCTTCCAATGCCTAGCCAAGTGTGAAGGCTTGGCATTTGCACCAACAGGTATAAGTACATGGCAACATGCATAAATTTTATTGCTCTCTTGTACAAAGGCTTTGCATGAAGTACAACTCAAATAAGCCAAACCATATGCTCCAATCATCGTGAAATGTTGTTTGATGGTCAAGAATAGCCAAAAAAAAGGTCTGTCACACAAACATGGGATTCAACCTAGTAAAAGACAATCCCTCATTTCTATGGAAGGCATTTTTTGGCTATTCTTGACCATTGCAAGCATTTGAAGCACAAAATAGACACCCCATGTACATGAAATATTTTCTTGACTTCATAAATAGTGTGGAAGACTAACATAATCATGCGCAAAGACACAACAAAAGATAATGTCTAATTTTTTTCACTATATAAACCATAGCTAGTCCTTCTCTTTTAGTAGTTGTATAATTCGTTTCTGCTTGGTTTAACTGTCTGCTAGCATAGGCTATGGGAAAATCTAACTTTTTGTTATCTACTGGTTGGGCTAAAATGCATCCTAACGCAAAATTAGAGGCATCTACATGAACATGGAAGATTTTGTCCCAACTTGGTGGTTTTAAGATAGGGGTTGAATTCAACCTTGCTTTTGATTTTTTAAAGGCTTCCTCACACTCGTCTGTCCATTCAAAGTTGGTGATTAGTCCATATAGTGGTTTAGCAATCGTCGCAAAGTTAAGCACAAACCTTCTGTAATAACCACAATGTCCCATAAAAGCTTGTAACTCCTTCACTGTTGTTGGTCTAGGCATTTCAACTATCACTCTTGTCTTTTGTTCATCAGTTGAAATACCATTTTTTGAGACAATATGCCCTAAGATTTTTCGTTGTCTCACAAAGAAGATGTATTTTTTAGGATTTAGGAAAACCCTATAAATTTTTCATTTTTGAAAGATTTGTATAAGTTCCTCTTGATGATTTGCTCCAACAGAAAAGTAGGCACATAAGTCATCCACATATAATTCCATGGAGTTTTTGAGAAATTCTTGAAACACATGGCACATTAGTCTTTGGAAAGTTTTTTATGCATTTGTTAGTCCAAATGGCATAACTCTGAATGCATATACTCCCCATTCTATTGCAAAGGTTGTCTTGTGTTGATCTTCAGGAGCTATGGCTACTTGATTATAACCAAAAAATTCATCAAAAACACTGTAGACTTCTTTGCCTGCTACTCTTTCTAATAAATGGTTAGTGATGGATAATGAATAATTATCTCTAATAATAGTAGCATTCAACTTTCTAAGGTTTATACAAACCCTAAGTTTTCCATTTTTCTTTGGTACTACTACTATTGGTGATATCCATTTTGTATATTCCATTTCATATATAAATCCCACTGTAAGTAATTTATCTATTTCTTCGTTTATTTTAGCAGCATATACATCATTATAAGTATAGTGTCTTTGTTTTGAAGATTTTGAATCAGGAGCTATTGGGGTTCTATGAACACATATATTTGGATCTATTCCCCTAAGATCCTTGTAACTCCAAGCAAAGACATCCCTATATTTTCTTACCAATGATATTAAAGCTTTTTCTTCTTCTTGTTGAATATCGTTAGCCATCACTATTATCCTTTTTCCTCACTTTCTTCCTTAATGATTAGTACACATTTTACATTTTCTTTGTTCTCATAAGATTATTCTGCTTTGTATTGAAAAATCACTTTCCTTTCTTCAATTTCATATCTTTTAAAATTATTTGGCACATCTATTGGGTTATATTCTTTTTCTTCCAAATCTTCTAATTTTATTTTCAATTTCTTCATATGTTTTGATTCTTTTTTCCTTTCTTCCAAAGCTTGTATCATGTTAAAATGAATAAGATCATATCCTTCTAAATCACATAGCTTTAGTGATGTTTGTTCATTTGAAGTTATTTCTAGGGTTGATAATATCTATTCCCATCCATATGGCTCAAACTCCTCCTCATCAAAATACATGGGAATGTAACTTGGATCTTCTAATGCTCTTTCCATATTACATTCTTTTATCAATTTGTACATTGCTCCTTTGTTTGGTTTACAGAGCTAGATTTGAGCATATTCATCAAAATCCTGATCATCAGTTGAGCTAGATGCTATAGATGTTTTTCTTGTTGTATATATTTTTTTCCATTCTCTTGGTGAAATATCATGATATTGTTTTGTTTCCAGATTTAATTTTGTGATGTTGTCATCATGTTGAAGTTATAAATGGTTACTTCCCCAATCTCGAACCACTTTGACCTATCTTAGAAATGGCCTTCCCAATATGACATCATAGGTATTAAATTCTAGAAACTCTACAATAGCAAATGTATGCTTGAAAGTTATTCCACAAGTTTTTAGGTTTACATGCTCTAGTAATCCCATTGGTTGTTTCATATTTCCATCTGCTAACTAGAGCTTCAATTTTGTTGAGTTTAATTTAGGCTTGCCCCATTTATACCATATTTCCTTAGTAATCATTGCTACTCCAGCTCCACTATCCAAAATGGCTTGAACTCTACATCCTTGAAATTCCAAAATTAGGGTTGTATTTCCTTCATCACCTTCACAAAATCCCCCTATTTTATTGAAGGGAATGTGACTGTCCTTATTCTTTCTTGAATCACTGTTACATCCTACATTTTCATTTTGTTTTTCCTTACACCATTTTCTCAAATTAAGGTTTTGTTTCAATAGATCCTTCCTAGAAATCTTATAGTTAATTCTAAATCTTGAATTTTCTCATGCTGCTTTGTTAGCGTTTGCTTATGTATTTCCATCTTTCTATAACTTATGCTTTTATCATCTCTTTGTTTCTTTTTTATTCCCTCTCTTACCTTTGTAATTGGAGGTGTTTCAGATTGATTCTCTTTATCTTTTTGCTCTCTCAATTCCTCCCATATTACTTGGTCCATGCACTTATGTATACTTTCATCTATGATTCTTATCTCTTTTAATTTCAGATCCTTTTCCAAGATTTTTTGAGCATTTTCAATTAATTGTTTAGGTAAAAGAAATCTCCTCTTCTCTTCTTGGGGTAAAGCATATTCTTCTTCATGCTTTTGTAATGATATGCCCTTTACCCTCCCTTGATATTGTTTCAATTAAGTTTTCATTTGTTTGGTTAGGGGTTCTGCCAATAGAGATCCTTCATCCTTCTCTATCTCTTTGTCATTATCATGTTTTTGTTGTTCCTGATTTATTCTCTGTTCTTTTGCTTTTGCTCTTTCTTTTCTCTTTTTCCAAGAGTTTTTCTTTTTCTTTTCTTTTTTTCCCTCTACACTCAATAATTCCTTCTAGTGCTTCTCCTTCATTTTCATTGCTTGGTGATTATGTAATTGGTCTAATTAGGTTATTTGGAGAATCTTTTATCAAATGTTCTTTTCCACAATCTTTGCAATAAGCTTCCACTTTCAATGTTGGTGGTTGAGGACCGAAAGCTCACATTTCAAAATTGATTGACCTGTTGAATGAAAAGATTACAATGGGATTCTTGAGCCATCAAATGCTCTGTATTCTAACAGTTGGTTCATAGTACCAAAGAAAAATGGGTCACTAAGGTTTATTTAAGATCTACAGTTAGTAAATAAGGTGACAATTAGAAATATGGGAACTGGGCCCATCGTAGATGAGTACACCGAAGTCTTTGCAGGGAGATCTATTTATTCAATGGGGGACTTTCACTCTTGGTATGACCAATTCCAATTAGCCCTTGAGATTCATGAATTGACGACTATGAGGACACCACTTGGTCTCATGTGCATGTGTACTTTGCCAAAGGCACCACGAACTCAGTGGCACATATGATGAATGATATGCATAAGGTGCTTAGGGATTTTATTTCACATCTGACCATGCCATTCATTGATGATGTCCGTATTAAATGCTGTGAGGAAAAAGATAAATATGGGACTCTTGATGAGGATGGATGTCAGGAATTTGTTAAAAATCATATAAATGATTATGAATCCATTCTTAGTCGGCTGGAAGAGGTTCATTTGACATTGTCCACTGAGAAATCAGTATTTGGAGTTCAAGAGGTACTGATTGTAGGGAGTTTGTGTGGCCCTAAAGGAAGAAATCCATGCCTAAAAAATGTAGACGCTATTCAACACATGAAAGAAGTTTGTTCCTCAATCAGTGAGATGAGGAGATTTCTCAGGACATGTGTTTTCTACAATGAATATGAAAACAAGTGGAAGGAAATCTGAAGATACTTAAGCATAAAGTCTTGGGATCCAAGTTGGAGCACAGAAAAGTTTTGTACCATTCAAAGAAAGTCAAACATTTATTTTCTAAAAGATGGATTGCTTTGGAAACAAAAGATTGAAATAAGCAAGATATCTCAGTGAGTTGTAGGTTGCAATGAAGTGAGACACAAGATTATGTATGAAATGCATAGTTCGCTATGGGCCGGGCATAAAGGCTTTCAAGGGACTTATGAAAAGACATATCCTCTAAACATCCACCATAAGTGGGTTTTCAATCTAGTTACAATGCCACTAGGGATACAATACATGCGATATATTGTGCTCGCAAGAGAGGACCTAAGAAACCATGTTGAAGGAAGAGCTCTGAGGACAAAAACTACGAGCAATGTATGTAGGTTTCTACTAGGATACGTGTTTAGTAGATTTGGCTATGTTGAGAAAACAGTCACTGACAGATGTGAGCTCAATGGTCAGGAAGCCCAAAACTTCTTTGAAAATTATGGAATTCGGCTATCATTCACCACTGCTTACAATCTTGAAGCCAATGGGAAAATTGAGCGCAGAAATCCTCTGATTATTAAAGCTTTGGCTAAGGCTTGTGAGGGAAAAATAAAGAACTCGCCAAAATATCTTCCCTTTGCCTAATGGGCAGACAGGCTGATGTGCACTAGGACTACTGGATACATGTCAGCAGAACTAATGTATGGTCAAAAACCTATATTAATGACAAAGTCGCATGCTTTAGCATGGACTTCATTGCCTTGGGAAGATGAGGTGTCGAGAGAAGATCTTCTAGCAGTACGGATTCTTCAATTAGAAAAAGGAAGGAATATGATAAAAGAAGCTGCCATTAAGCTCAGAGCATCTAGAGAAAAAAATAAGATTACATTTGACAAGTCCCATAGATTGAGACCCAAAAGGTTGAATGAAGGAGATTGGATACTTGTCTATGATATCTCACTAGATATGCAATACAAAGCGCGAAGAAAATTAGTGACGAGATGTTTTGGACCCTATGTGGTGTGTAAAGTGTTCGACAATGGTACATACTCGTTGAGGGAATTGGATGGAACAAAGTTAAAGGAATTGATTGCTGGAAAAAGAGTTAAGCTTTTTAAGAAAAGAGAGAATGAGTATTATGAGACATTGATAGATGAAGATGAGAAAGAAGACAAAGACGATGAGGAACTTGTTGAAGAGATTGAAGATGGAGAAGAGAGATAAATGAAAATTGAAAGCAAAGAATTTATAAATATATACATATGTAAATATTAATAATGTAAATAAATAAGAAGAATAATTGGATATTAAATAATGTGTGTGTCCAAAGGTAAAAATGTACATTGAATAATAAAATTCTATAAACATGAATGCATGTTAATGTACATAAATAAAGATTACATGCATGGTCATTTCTAATGCATTTTCCCCTTGTAGGTGTAGTTGTAGGAACAGATAAAGAATTGTGATTCAAACATGGAGAGGAATTTTTTTGATGAAGCGAAGACATTGTCTCAGAGGAATTCAATTCGAGATAGAAACAAAAATCTAAATCAAGCTAGAAATAGAGCTTTGGCTCAAATTAGAAACACATCTTTAGTACAATCTCCGAATGACGGTTTTATTTTTGAATATTTACTTCCCATGCTTGTAAACACCTTAGCACAATAGAACAATGATTGAAGAAGGACCATCAACTTGAATAGCTTTAAACCAAACTAGGGATGTATGTCCAACTCAGCCTAGGGCTAGACCTATAGATCAATCCAGAAATAGGGAGCTAACTCGAGCTAGGAATGTGCCCTTACATCAATCCACATACTACATTTTCTTATCCACTTATTTGCTCCCTATGTCTGCACATATTCAAGAAGATAACGATAGGTTTTTATCAATATTGTATCATGTATTGCTTCGAGATCAATTTGAGAGTATTCTACTAAGCGGGGAGGAACTTGATGACTTCATTTGTGAGTACTTATTTCCCCTACCGGAGGACCAAACAAGAGCTCTAATATGTAGGCATCCATAAGAGTTAAATTAAATAAAACCAAAGGATTAGGAGTTAGGAGTTAGATTTTGCTACTATACATAAATAAAGGTAAATAATGTTTTCTAAACTTGTGATCTGAGGTATGTATATATGTGTGTTTTATGATCATGTTTTGTTTCAGCATTTAGCTCCAAAAGCAGGTCTTAAAGAGAATTGATCAAAGAAAATAAGTTGTATATAATGGAATAAAGTGTCTAATGATTTTCATTGAGTATTTCAGAAGAAACAGATCAGTAAATGAAAGTGCCGACTCAAAATGAAGAAAGAAGAGGTGATCGAGGGTGTAAATTTGAGCAGCTTCTGGCTTTATATTGGTGAGATATTACTGCTTCAGTTTTTCTTTCCTCTTGTATATATGTACATATAAAAGATTGCATATTGGGCATATGATACATAAAGAAATGCATAAATGTTACGAGATTTAAGTAGACCAAAGATTTCATACGACTACTGAGTTTACATGCGGTGCATAAAGGACCAAAATTATGCGAGTTGGATTATAAAACGGACTAGAGCTTTCAGGAACAAAACCTAAGAAGGTGAAGGGAAGACCTAAACTGAGTACCTCTATATACTAGTGTTCATGAACGCTTGATGAATGAGATGCTCTGACTTTTGCTTTTGATCTCTCTTTTAATCCGACCTTCAAATAGATTATGTTTCAGAAAAGGTCTTTATATACCAGCCAACTACATATGTGTATGTGTTTGTGTTGTTGGCCACTGCGATGAGCTAGTAAGTGGTGGAGCTACCCTAGTCAGGCGATCAGGGCCATGAACCTAGTTGTGTCATATGGCCTGACCCATATGTTGTCATGTGCTCATATGGGTCGATAGGTGGGTGGAGTCACTCTGACCGGGTGGTCAGAGCCACGAGCTGACGTTGATTTCATATGAGGCTCACATTATGCATCGTGCACTATGTCGGGTCAATAGACGAGTGGGCTACACCTGGCCGGGTGGACAGGTCCATAAGTCGCACCCAATTTTGACATAGGCCGACTTGTGAAAGTAAAGAATAAAATGAATAAAAATAATAACATAAATAAAAGGGCTGAGCTGGAATGAATAACAAAAGTAAAGAAAATAAAATAAAAGTAAAAGAAAAATAAGGAAAAAGTTTGATGGGGGTTTGGGCAGTAGGAAATAAAAAGGGAAGGCAGATTGTAGTTTCACAAATTGAGTTAGTAAGAATCGGTATATGCATATGCTTAGAATGGGCTACTAGATCTGACTAGATCAAGTTAACAAAAGAGCTAAGAAGTTTTCATTTCGCTCGTGTGATTGCTAGTCTCAATGCGTTACTATATCTTGATATGTTGTATGCAATGCTTGTGCCTACCTTCTTCTCTTAATTTTATGCCAAGTTTAATGCATTTTTAGATTTCAATTATCTAGTTAAATCTTTTTCAAAGATGTGTTTATCTGCCATGACTACTTGACGATCGCTCGTGTTTATTGATATGTATGCAGGTTTGCACATCCGGAGGATGTATAGGTTTTGAGAGGGTGGATGTGGTCATGATATGGAAATCTAGCTGGCAAACCAAAACAGAAGTAATAATTGAAAGCTCGACCAAGGTAAAGAAAAATTTTCAAATTAAAGCGATCTTTGTCAAGTGGCAATTGATAAAAGAAATGATAACAATACTGTGCGAACCAGTAATCTCTATCCCTCAAACCTGCTTTCTTTATGTACTAACTTTTGATATGAATTCCTTGAGCTTGTTCATGATAGAAAGCAAGGATCGTTGGGTGTCTCTCCATATGTATACAAATATGTGCATTAAGAGGTGCATGTGTATGCACATCCATGTGTATAACTATATGTGTGTTTATGTACATATCTTAAAGTGTAAATGTGCGTGCATAAAAACATTAACCAAGGTGTGTGTCTGCGTATCTAAAGTTATGTAAGCATATGCGTATATGTCTATGTTTGATTTTGTACATGTGCAAATGTGTAAGCACGCAATCATGTGAACCCATGTAGAACTAAAATGGAAATATATACATATTATGGAAAGATATTTAAAATTTCGCGAGAAGGGGCTCACTCCCTTATATCATTGTCATGAAAAGGGTTCTTTCAGGCGACATTCACAGAGAGGCACATGGAAAGAGGAGAACTAGTCGGAGGAGATATGCCATTCATATTTGACCGCAATCTGTAGTAGCTCAAGTTCCTTGAATGATTAAGCAATCTGAACGTGCTGAAGAGCTAGGAGGCTGTTGAGTTTCCATGGGAATTTCTGTAAGATGATCTTTGACGAACTGTATGGAGCCGCTCGGCAACGTTGATGAGGAGAAAGAGCTACACGATCTCTTCTATTGTCAAATCTAATATTGGCAATTTAGTGAAGTCTCAAAGGTCTATCACTACTAGAAGTATCTTCAATTGTCTACAAGGGGTTCCGCATTACAGTCTATAGCAATGTATATGGAGCTCAACAGAAAAACAAGAACTCAGGCATTATCTCATACTCTCCTTTCTTCCACCATCGAGTCATGCCGCCAACTACTCCTTTGCTCTCTTCATTCCCAATGTGGTGGACTATAAGCAAATGGAGAAACTGAGCAGACGATGGTGGCAGGTTTATTTATTTTAGTATTTTTCGATCCTCTTTGATACGTATGCGCACTTCTTCTCTACATGCTCACTTGTTTCAGAAATTCTACTAAGCCTAAAAGGTTTCAAGCTTATATGCAAAAAGCAAAAACCTCTTAGCGTTCCTCTGTCTAACAGTAACAGTTGTGGTTTCTAGCATGCTCTTTGTAAGATGAGCTTGTTGTGGTTTCTAGCATGCTCTTTGTAAGATGAGCTTTTATAGTTGTTTGATTATCTGTTTGCAAAATCCTACTTTACATTGTTACCGTGCTATAATCGTAATTTGAAGCCTCTTTGTTTCTAGTACATTAGGGGAAAAAATGAACCTTGCATGGGCCTTTTAGATTAAGGGCAATGAGGAGAGCGAGAGTCTAATCCTTTAATCACATAGACTAGGCATAGGCTTCCCTTGTTTTTGAGTGGTCAAAAGGGAAAAAACCACCCATAACTTGTGGTTTTGGTTGTGTGAATGGTTTTGAGAAGCAAGGAACCAATTACAGCCCTTGGATTGCTATGGTCTTCAATGGCTGAGATGTATTCTCTCATACAAAATCCGTTATCAAATATGGGCCGTAGGATATAAGGTCCATCGAATCTTTGCGTTTGAATTGAAACGACCATGGGCGCCTAAAATGTCCACCATTAGATTTACAATTCATCGAATGGCTGAGGACGGTGTTCCATAATCAAATGGCACCTTTCTATCTGCACCGTTAGATGAAGCCTTCATCCGATGGATATAGATAGGCTTGAAAATGTGCTCAGCGTGAGATGCGGCCGTCCGTACGATGGAGTCCTCATCGGATGGATGATATTGACTGTCAAAATCGGCTCAACGGCAATCCCAGTAGACCATCAGATTTCGCGCGATCGAACAGTGTTAAAAGCTACAGAGAGAGTGTGAAAAGGTTCAAGAGAGACTGCTAACTCTGACGCATGGAATACCCTCTCTCTATAGTTTTATATTCTTTTTAACTTGAACCATTCGATTCAACAATCCAAAGGCCAAAAAATTTACACTTTTCGAATTCAAATAGAAAATTCTACAGTATGCTATTTTATTTGTGAAAACCATTAGCTGTTTTTGAAGCCCTTTCAATCCTCCTGATTAAGCTTTTTAATCCCTAAAAATTAAGGATCCTTACAAGGCTCATGCAGGGCTCACTTTTTCCCCTAATGAATTCTCAAGTATCTACCAAACGTTCTGAACTCATGAAGCTCACTTCTATGAGTCCTTTTCTCTTAAGCATAGCAATAATGTGGTTTTGGCACTAGAAACATGTTTGCCCTTATATGAATCAAATCGAGATACATGATGCACATTACAGATTGGCAAAAACTACAACAGTTAATCGATAATGTCCAGTTTGAACTTGTAATGCTAGCAACACATTGAGTTTATAGAGCTTGTCTGTTAAAGTTTGATTGCAAGTGCATGCAAGGTTTGAGTTGATGAATGCTCTGAAATACATGTTTGTTGTGATTTTCCTTCAGCTATGAACTGCTTAACTGTTATTGTAGTTTAACATGAAAGGCTTCATCCATAAGGCAGCTAGGAGAATGAGTACTCTGTGTGTACAATGAACATTGCCTTCTCTTAGTTTATGTATAGCGAGGAAAACCAATAAAGCAGAAAATTGAAACTTTCTCATTGAAGCTTTTTCGCTATGGGACTAGAAATAGGCTATGAATATGTTTGCTTTCTTCTAATAAGTGAGATTACATTTCTATAGGACTAGAAATAGGCTATGAATATGTTTGCTTTGCTTGATAAAGTGAGATTACATTTCTTCTAATAAGACCTTCGGCATTTTATTGCGACATGTGAACCAGTTCCACATATACTTAAAACACTTTATTTCCTGGTACGTTCAAACTCACATGTCCAAATGCTTTAGCAAACATTAAATAATAAGAGAACAACTCCTTTCGTATACTAGGAAGTATCTTACCAACCTTCATTACATTTAACACCACGAGCACCTAGTGTTTGTATATATTACCTCCATGTTAGTGAATGTGAAATGGATTTGCTAAAACAAACATGATGGAATTCTTAGGAGATGAACCAAGGATTTAATGGCCTTCAAATCAACCATAACTTAGATCCTCGAAGTTTAAAGGTCAATAAGTGTGTTACATCAGCAAATGGAAAGAGATATATTATCATATTGCAAGGAAAAACCTATGTTATCTCCCTCCTTTCTATGAATGGCATGACAGACCTGGTGAACATAATTTCTTTTGCTCGATAGTCTTATTGTTGCAAAAAGACCTAATGAGATTTCTATCTCATTTGAGAAGTTTCTAAACACCCACTTTGGTCTAACTCTTCCACTAGAAGCCTATGTTTTGTGGCATTAAACACACACCATTTTCACCTTTCTTTCTATGAAACCTTGACACCGTTCAGCAACTCCATTCTATTGAGGTGTATAGGGCATTGTAAACTAATTTTTTATCCCACGTTCAGTCAGAAATGCATTAAAGTCAGAAGACATATATTCCCCTCCTTGATCAGAATGAAGGGTGCCCATTTTACATGCTGACATATTTTTAGCGAAAATCAGAAACTGTTTGAATCACATAAACACTTCGGACTTTGCTCTCAATGGATATACCCATGCATGCTAAAATCATCAATGAAAGTCACGAAGTAAAGATAGTTTCCAAAAGAGGGTTTTTGCATTGGACCATAGACATCACTGTGAACAAGCTGCAGTTCCTTAGTAGCTTGAAGTAAACCATCTTTTGGAAAGGAGGAATGCTGCATTTTGCCCAAAATATAGCCCTCACAAACATGTTTACTAGGTGCCTCAAGTTTGGGCAAAGAGGACACCATTTTAGATTTCTATAGGCATAGCAAACTAGCAAAACTTAGATGATTAAAGCATGCATGCCAAAGCTTTGCATCTGACATAGCCTGAGAATCATGTATTGCACATGTTGAATCATTCACAGATTCTTCATAGTCTATGAGCTTATACAGCCCACAAGATAAAATGCCAGAAGCAATAATCACATCACCATGTGATAGATTATGAATTGTATATCTATCATCAACAAATTTCACAACCAAGCCAATCTTGGCTAAAGTTGAAATTGATAACAGATTCTTCTTCATCCCTGGCACAAATAGAGCATCCAACAATGTGAATGAACTACCATCAACAGTAGTCAGAATGATCTTACCAACTCCCACGATAGGATAAGAGGAGTTGTTGGTGCATGTGATAGTATTCCCTGTAGGGGCAGGCTTGAGTGAAGTGAAGAAACTATGTTGTGAGGTAATATGTTTGGTTACCCCACTATCAAAATACCAAACATCTGAGTCTACTATAGACATACACTGTTCAGGAGAGGATGGTTCAAAACTGCAAACAGTAGTAAATGCCCATTCTTCATTCTCCACTAGATTAGCAAACTTTGTTTTTGGTGTAGAGGCCTCCATAATAACCATTCCAGCCTCTTTTTTCTTTGCCTCTTTTGTAGCTAGTTTTGGATAATTCTTTATGACATGATCGTTTGCTTTATTGTACTTGTAAAATAATTTATGCCTTTCTGTTTTCTTCTCTTCTCTATCTTCCTTCTTTGATTGTGTAGGATTAGCATATTTTTGCTTACTAGTAGAAGAGTTCCATTTACCTTTGCCCTTAGCCAAGAAGGCTTGATCTACAACACGCATAATGGACCTGTTCTACCTAGACTGATCTTCCTTCAATAGAACAAAGACTAACTCCTCAAATGTTAAGGCATTTGGATTGCCTTTCATCATCAAACGAAGAGTGGAAGCAAAACTCTAGTATGAATCAAGAAGATCATTCGGAATAGTTTGCACAAGTGAACTATTAGGCAAGACTTCATCAGTAGAAATTAATTGTTCCTTCAAATGTTTGATCTTTGTTAGAAAACTATCCATAGAATCACCTTCATTCATATGCTCACTCTCCAATTGTTTGTGGAGGTAAGCAACATGAGGCTCATTCCTAGCCTGGTACAATGTAGTAAGTGTATCCCAAGCATTCTTAGCTGTTCTGCAAGAGCGAATGTGAGGAATAATGGCACGTTTGATAGACAAGGCTATCAATGCATCTACTGTAGAGCAAATTCATCCCAATGAATTTGCTCTACAGTAGATGCAGCAAAAATTGTAGCACAAACAAGAACATGAAGAATATCGTCATCTTCAGTGCCATCTGCATCAGCTTCAGTACCTATATTTGCAGGTGTAATAGGATGTTTATCAACACCCTGCACAATATTCCACAGTCCTTTTGCGACCAATACATGACCCATCATATAAGACCACAATGGGTAATTCGTACCATCCAACTTATCCTCAATAGCCAACATATGAAATACATCATTGCTTTTAGCCATGGCCACTTACTAAAATACCCTGATGCAGAAAAATGATTGTATTTGAAAAAGTTGAACAGAATTACCCTGATGAGTTCTCCTAAACTTGTAGTAGACTTTGAGATGATTATATTGGTGAACCAAAACCTATATATATCTTTGGCATAAAAAGATGAAGTAATCTGCACAACCACTGTGATAGTGCATTCAGAGGCTGAAACAAGCTCAGATCGTGATCTCAGCACCATAGAGCGAAGCAGTTTTGATCTCCTAATCACCTTGAGTATACACACCAAATCTCATGCAATTCTAAGACCGTGATCAAAGAGGTGTTGATGACACCCTAGATGAAGCGGTGACCTGCTCTAATACCAATTATTGGAGTTTTAGGTCTGTGGAAGCACATGAACAGCACAAGGAAGAAGACCACTAGAATGTATAAAGATTAGTTACCCATTATGGCAATAGGCATATATACAAGATGGGGAAAGAAACCTCCTAAAGAGGGAAAAAGTACCCTGATAGTCCTATTGTGTTCACACACATCAGTACCTAAATATATCAACATTCATCAACATGAGTTGGTCTTGTGTTGTTGATGAAGCACTTATGTCTTTAATAAATGACGTACACAATGAAAGATTCAATTTCAAACCTTCATTAAAACAAATAAAATTAAAACAAATGCTCACATTGTTAAAAAAAATATGCAGCTTATGTACTCCACCACCTATTGAAAGAGCTTCAAAGGATGATAATGATCTTTTCCTATATCTCATACCAAGTGGAGTCTCTTTCACCTATTGGAGATTATAATTTAACTTTGCAGTTGTGTTTTCCTTTGTTTGCATATCATGTTCAAACTTTGCAAATTGTTTTTGTAAAGATATGGTTGTGCTTTCTAAAGTGACCGCTCTCATATGATGGAGTTGATATTGTTGGAACCAATACTTAGTAGTAGCATGTGAATATGTAGATAATCGCTTGCAATAACCTAATAGTCTAGCTTCACCCCCACCAATGAACTAAACTAAAGTTGAGAGGTTATGGAATGCTAGATGCTAAGAAGATATTGGATCACAAGGATATAGTGAACCATGAGTCCAAAGATCAATACTCTTTTCTCCAACTACATTACGTTCATTTTGAGAATCCACATCATTGTTGCACTATGTATTTGGAGCAAACTCTCTAGGCACATGAACATGGATACTTATTGATACAAGAGCATGAGGATGTTCTAGTGTGAAGTTTGTAATACATGTCAAAACCATCTTTGCTAATAACCAAGAATATCAAGAACAAAGTAGAAAATTGGTTGGAAGGGACTCTAAAGCATGTCTTTTGTTGAGAAAATGTGATTTCTTGTGTATGGATGGGTTAAAGTGTGTTTTTCCACTGTGTATGGTTGGAAACGATGAAATTTAAAAAAAAAAGTAATTTTTTGGGGGAAGCATAATTACTGATTTGATGACATGGCGCTTACTTTTGGAGGGAGTTTGAAATTATAATTTTTTTAAAAGATATTTTAAAAATGAGTTAAAAAAGTGACTTATGATATATATATTAAAAAATGGATCCTTTTAATTAAATATACACTAAAAATAAGACTTTTTAAAAATTAATGTTTTTATTCAAATACATGCACGAGTTTGATGATGAGGAAAGTAGATTATCTTGCTCTCTCTAGAAGAAGAAAGAGAGGAGCCTAGTAAAGCCAAAAAAAAATCCTATTCCAACCTACTAAAAGTGCCCTATTAAATGCACTTGTCCCCTTAAACAACAAAAAAATTAATCTTAATCCATAAAAATTAGAAGGCCTTACAAGGCCCATGTAGTGTTCATTTTTTCCCTAATGGTATGCTTGGATGTGTTATCTACCCCTTCCCCACCTTTTCTCACCAGTATCTCGTGTGTGTGAAGTGTACAAAGTCACTAGGTGTAGGTAGATGATTCTCCACACTTAGTTTTTTAGGTTTAATTTGGTGTAGAGAAGTTTGATTGAGCTCAATGACTCCCATTAGATGCATCTCATTGAGATTTTTGAAATGAATCTATTATTGATCATATTAGGTTATCTAATCTATGAGAAATCATTGATTTTGTGTGTGTTGTTACACCAAGTATCCTAATACACACTCACATGTAGAAGGTGTCGTGTGAGATAGAAATTCACTTGTGCATGCATTATTTGACATATTCCTTTATCAACCATCACTAGAGCACATGTTTTCATGCACTTGACTAGTTCATACTCTTGATTTGATAATTTAATGTATGTGTGTCAAACCATCACTATGCCCACTAGTTGGACATGTGAGAGCTAATGAGTCTCACTTGTCACTTGTGCATGGATCATGCGATTCCGAAACACAAATTTTTGGGGTCGTTTCTATGGATGAGGGCTTAAGTCAAGGTGCCTACATGATGGTTAGGGTATCATTGTGAAGATAGTGAATGTTAAGAAGAAATTCAACATCATGGAAAGTCATTGATCACTTGCACTTGTCTTCTCATACACTTAGTGTGTGTGTGTGTGTGTGCAACAAGTTTTTAGGAGTAGACTAGGAAGTGGGAGAATTAGGGTTTAGGATTTAGAAAAAGAGAGCATTGGAGTAGGTTAGGACCCTCAAAAATCTAAAAAACCAAAAATTTGCATCTCCCATAGATCACTGATCTTGGTCAATTGTCTAAAACCAAAAAAACCAGATCCCAAAATCTATTTGCAAAAGAATAGGTGTCATGGAGACATCAATCAATGATCGATAAAATCTAGCATGGTATCATCTAGAACTCCACTATAGAGAGAGTTAGGGGGCAAAAATTAAGAGGGAAGACCTTTCAGGTGAGCTCTACACTCTAGAAACATCATTTTGACACATAAACATGCATGTGGGTAGAAATGATGCATTCTGAGTGTCATGAGAAGAGTTTCAAGCAAAAGACTAGGATTTTGTGTAATCCAAACACATAGGGGAAGAGAAGAATTTACAAGGTGCGCTAAAATCAACTTGAAAATTGAAAATTAGTTAGAAAAGTCCAAGTTCGTGATTTATCAAGTCTGGTATCACGAGTCTTGTGTTTTTGACACTTGGCGGGTGTCATCTATCGTCGACACCTCACTCCTAGTCAAGTGTCATTATACTCAAGTATGATGCTACTCAAGTAAAATGTATCATGAATAGTCGAGTGTCATCATGTGATACTCATGTGGAGAGTATTGTGTGTCATCCTTGGTGTGTATCATGTATTCTCGATACATTCAAGTCCTCATGTGACAAGTCAAGTATCATATATCATTGTGACCTAGTATCATATTGTTTTGTCCAAGTATCGTGTGTCGTTGATACTCACATGTATCACGTATCATTGATACATGGGCATGTATTGTGTGTGGTCACCTTCAAGTATCATGTATCCTTGTCTTGTGGATCCTATATCATCTAGTCAAGTATCATTTGGTGGAGTGGTGCATTGTGTATCATTAGAGGTTTAAGTATCTTTTATCGTCAGTTTTTCGAGATAAGTCACGTTTGAACCAAAAACGATACTTAGGAAATTTGAATTTAAAATCCACCCAATTCAAAATTAAATCCATGAAACATTCAAAATATGGAGATAGAAAGAACTTAGGTTTAGAAAAAAATCGAGGCGAAACCTAAATTGTGAATGAACTTGAGATCACTACATGACCTAGGGAGAAATTTCCTTAGTAGGGAGTGTGACCCAGAAAAACATACACTCCACATATTCGGATGCTTCTAGTGAATCTGAGAGTGAGATAATGTTGACCTCATAAGGCATGCATAAATGGAAGTCATGTCTTTGATAGAAGGGGAATATAGAACTTCTTTGCAATTGGTCTTTACCAATTTGCATGGAGTTCCTATATACCTAGATGGACTGAAGAGATTAGTGGAAAATTTTGAGAAACTCAATAACCTCTAAATTTTTTCAAAGGCTAGATGTGAAATTCAAAGGAGGTTTCTATGTAGATAAAAAAGGCAATTTTTACTTTGTCACCAAACAACCTGAGAGAATCAATGAAATGGGAGAAATTGAGGAATCCAATAATCTTGCCAATCCAAATAATAGAGAGTCAATGATGACTCCTCGAGGGAAGTTTGTAGTAATGAATGTCTTGAGAGGGGATAGAATTCCTCAAGATGATGACCTAATGGATTTTTATTTGATTGTTGGAACTGATAAATTATTGCAAGCAACTATGGCCTTATTTAGAAGCATAATTAATCTTACTACCATTTATGAGTTGCATGATCCAAAATTAAACTAATCAAGAGTCACATATTTGGATCATGATAAGGGAAGTTATTGGGAAGTAATGGATGTAGAAATATCTAGACTCCACTATATGGGTTTGCCACTATTTTCTCCAAGGGAATAGGAAATTTCTTCTCATAATCATAGAGTCAACAACAAAGGCAATGAAACCCTAATCTAAGGAAAAGTAATTGGTGGAATGTTCCCTAGAGACCTCATGTCCATTTTGTAATCCCAAGCAATAGCACTATGCCAAACCTTGAAATGGGAGGTAAGAACATGAATAGACCAGCCTTTCCTCTAAGACCTCTGCAAGAATGAAGACCAGGTGTGCTTCCCATTGTTCAAGTTATTCCTCTACCACCAAATCTGGGTACAAGGTTGAGACCTTATCACATTGCAAAATGACTGAGGAATCATTATGATGGTTTAGGAGATCCTTATGATCACATGGTTGAATTTAAACAAGTGTTCTGAGCTTAATAGGTAGATGAATTCTTTGTCCAATATGAAGGTTTTAGACTCACATTGTTGGGAACATCTTTGACATGGTTCCAACTTTGGATCGCAATAGATTTGTTAACAGTGAACAATTATTGGAGGAATTCATTCATGAGTTCTCAAAGAGAGGAATTGAGCATAATACCTCCTCTTTGATTCATAGCTTCAAACAAGTGAACAAGAAGTCGGTGAGGCTAGAACTCAAAGGTTTGAACAATATATTGATCAATGTCTAGCAGCACAAAGGCCTACCCAACAAAAAATGATAAAACTATTTTTTGATGGATTAACTAATGGAAGTTTGAAAGCCTTGGTGCATATGAAACGATTGGACACTTTGGATGTGTGTCTTAAGGAATGCATAGATTTGGAGGATAATTTAGAAAATGACCTCAAGATTCCCTAGACTCCACCTAAGTATGAAGATACATATAGTAGTGTATTGTAAGTAGCCAGTGTGGATGACCACATTTATTTGTAAAAATGTATTTTTTATGTAATGGAGAAATGGGGTTTTATGGAGATCCCAAGAGTTTCTAGAGTCTGTAATTTTGGGGATTTGTTGTATATTCTTAAATACGGAACAGTGTCAAGGTTACAAAGAAGTCTGGTATCATTCATTACGGTACGTGTTACGAAGAGGAAAGTTCGAAAGAAGAAGATACGGATCACTAGAGTCTAGGAAGTCTGTCAAATGCTATTCAGAGTTCTAATTGTGAGAATATGATGTATTCAGCACTGTGCATTCTTATTAATCAAAAGTATACTTCTTGTCGACATATTCTTATTCTGTCTGAAGTTTGTCGGTATATTCAAGTGTCGGTTCTTTGAACATTGTAATACTGAAGATAATAAGGAACATAAACGCTATATATTTTGACTTGTATGGATTATTGCACTCGATGGGTGGAAGCTTGGGCAACCAAACAGGCTATGGCACGAACTGTAGTGAAGAAACTCAAGAACAAACTCTTTCCTCGGTACAGACTTCCTTTGGAATTAGTGTCCGATAGGGAAACTCATTCCTTGAATCATTTAATTTCGGAATTAACCTCGGAGTATCAAATCAAACATAAGTTCAGCTCTCCCTGCTACCCACAAGCCAATGGATTGGTAGAGTACCAAAAAGTTCTTGCTACACATGCTACAGAAGATGGTGCAGGATTCGACAGATTAGTGGGAAATTATGCTTCCCACTGTACTTTGGGCATATAGGACTTCTACAAAGTTTTAGTTGGTAGTACACCTTTTAAATTGCTTTATAGATAGGAAGCAATACTTCCATTTGAATTTTCAATACCAAGTCTCTAGATTGCGGTCTGGAAGTGTTTGGTGCTAGGAGATTCATTTGCTTATAGGATCGATCAGCTATAGTAATTGGACGAATAGCTATATCATAGTTTTTTATTATTACAAGAGGTACAGAGTAAACAGAAGAAGTGGCATGATTGGAATTTATGAACAACGACTTTTTGGCCTAGTGATTTGGTGTTGTACTTTCACTCTAAAATAAAGAGGAAAATGGGCAAATTAAAATTACCATGGACCAGTCTGTTCTGGATTCACGAGCTTTGCGGACCAAGTTCCTTTCGGTTGGCCATGTCTGTAGGTGAGATATTACCAACAATGATCAATGGTTCCAAATTACAACCCTATCAGGCTTCCAACAGATAACACCCATTAAAAATTTAAAAAAAAATTGAAATAAAAAATCAAACATTGAAGATTTACAATATAAATATGCAATCGTGCAATATTCAGTAATAATGGGTAGTGTAACTACTCTACATCCAATAGTACATGCAATCAACAAGCAACAATGATCACAACGTTTCAAATCTGATAGTGCTTCTTATTTTGAGAGTCGTGAATGAGTACAGGATAGTGAGAGTTAGGATCCCATAACCGATAATCATGGCATAGACTCGCAGCTCTCTACACAAGAACGCAGGCAAGAAAAGGTTGTGCACTTTTCCAAATTCGGCATATTTGGCTAGGTTGCGAGTAGAATGCACATAACAATCATAATGATTAGAGCACTCAAATTTGTAGTCCTCTGTAGTAGTTAGACAATGATGCAGCACCTCAAAGATGGCGGTTACATTCTCTAAGTGCCAAAATAATTTTCCAACAATTAAAGAAAGAAGTTAGAAGACTTTTAGATGGTCCGGACGAGCAGTTAAAGCAGTATTGGATTCCAAGGTGGAAGTGTCCTTTACACTACGGTTTACTGAGGCCCTGTATTCTTACCTCGAGAATACACAGTATGTTTGGTGAAGGGTTTCCTTTAGATTCTTCAGAAGAGGGTGGCAGAGTGGAGACCAATGGAAGGTACCTCTCATGATCAGACGAAGACTGATAGAGATGAGGAAGAAAAGTTCCGGAGGCAACAAGTGGAGGAGACTCAAAGGAGGGAAGCTAAGAGGAAGGCCAAAGAAGAAGCTGAGAGGAAGGCAAGAGAGGAAGATGCATCAAGAGAACGAATGGAAGAAGAAAGGTGAAAGCAACAGGAAGAAGAAGAAACCAGGAGAAGAGAAGGGGAAGAAAGGAAAAAAGAGTTGTAGAGGATGAAAGATGCCAACAACAATAACAGGAGAACAAGGATAGATTGGGAGAAACGTCTCACAAGCTTCCGGTATTACACACATTTTTGTCATGTGGGCTAACTGATGGTTGGAAAAATGAGGAAGGTAAAGTAAGGTTACCTACAGTACGGTGTAGTGATTACATTTATCCTTGGATGTACAACAATGGAACTGTTCGACCAAAAATACTTGGCAATTTAGCTAGAGGAATACGATGGAGTGCACCTAATTTGGAAGATTTTCAGAGAAAATATAATAATATGATTCTAGAAAAAGATAAGTGGATGAGGGAGAAAACGGGAATGACTGAAGAAATCAATCGACTCAGGGTTGATGCAAAACAAGTCAGAACAGAGAGTGCAAGAAGAGATAGTGTAATTCAAGAAGAGTTGATGGAAGATCTGATGAAGTTGTAGCACATAATAATACACTAAGAGTAACTATTGAAGAAAAGTCAAAAATTATAGCAGGACTTCAAGCTGAAGTGGGACAAACTCAGAAAGTACAGTAGAAGTTGAAGAAAACTAACAAAGAGTTGGCAGCTAAACTACAAAACTTAGAAAAGGAGACTCAAAAGTTGAAGACAAACGTGAAGGAGCAAAATGGAGAAATCAAAAGGCAAAGTATTTCAACTATAGAAGTAGAGGAGATATTGGCAATAAGGAATTCCGAATTTATAGTTCTTGAAGAAAGACTTTGTGCAGTCCAAGAACAATATGATAGAGTGTCTCCACAGTTAGCTCGAATTTCAGAATTGGAAAGATAGATTAATCAATGGAAACAGCATTGTGCAGATGCAAATACAGTTTTGACAGATAAAGAAGCAGAGGCATAGAAGCTACGGAAAGATGCCTCAGTTTTGGAACTTACCTTTAAATTGATGAAGTGAAGAAATTAACAAAAGGTTATATTATATAACTAAATTATGTGATGTAACTATAGCCTTTGATAATTTATTAGAAGGATTTCAGAAAAGAATATCGGAACTAGAAGCAGTCACAATTAGCTATAGAAGTGCTAGTCAGTAGCTATTAGATCCAAAGGAATTTTTTGAAGCTGAGATCCAACTTGCGGAAGAGTCATAAGAGAAATGTTTAATGAGATGCAGTATGATGTAGAAAGAATTATGTTTCCAGAAATATGAAAAACCATGGTGATGATTTGTAGTATATCATTTTGTACTTAGTGGGTTCGGATCCACCGTGTGTGCTAGTGTTTGCAGCTAGTGTGGACAACTGGGATTTAACGGAGATCACAAGAGTTTTTGGAGTCTATAATTTTGGTGATTTATTGTATATTCTGAAATACAGAACGGTGTGAAGGTTATGAAGAAGTCGGGTGTCATTCATTATGGTATGTGTTACGAAGACGAGAGTTCGAAAAAAGAAGATATGGATTGCTAGAGTCTAAGAAGTCTATCAAATGCTATTCGGAGTTTTGTCTATGAGAATATGATGTATTCAGCACAGTGCATTCTTATTAATCAAAAGTATACTTCTTGTCATCGTATTCTTATTCTCTCTGAAGTTTGCCAGTATATTCAAGTGTCGATTCTTTGAAGATTGTAATAGTGAAGATAATAAGGAACATAAATGCATGTCTGTGAGTTCTATTGTATTCATAAATCCCCATTCTCGATCCCATTACCTTAGATATTTTGGTGGTGTATTACCTGATTATAGTACCACCCAAACAGTATCCACTCAATCCAAAATTGTGGACCATCAAACATTTAAGTCAAAACAAGTATGAGAGAGTGAGGAGGTACAAAGCAGGACAATGTA
The DNA here is from genome assembly GCA_020310875.1 of Ceratopteris richardii. Taxonomy (NCBI): domain Eukaryota; kingdom Viridiplantae; phylum Streptophyta; class Polypodiopsida; order Polypodiales; family Pteridaceae; genus Ceratopteris; species Ceratopteris richardii. The sequence continues at coordinate 113,596,795 of CM035436.1, forward strand.
CCTGTTGTTCCCTTCATGGGTCCCCCATTTAGACATTTCTTTGTAATGCAAGGAGATAAGCTAGAAAGGAAATGGGTCCTCCACAAGTATTTCGTTCCCTTCATGGGTCCCCCATTTAGACATTTCTTTGTAATGCAAGGAGATAAGCTAGAAAGGAAATGGGTCCTCCACAAGTATTTCTCTTGGATTAGTCTATGTAAAATAATTCATGACTGAGACTGGAATCAGAACCTCAGTATCTGTTTCTTTCAAATAACTCTTGGCACTTCTAAATTGCAGGCCCACCAAGGGTCAATCTACAATATATATCAAAAACCAAAAAAGAAGAAAATGCACATATTTTTCTACTTGATGATTTCTATGACAAAAATTTGTGGTCCAGTATTTGTTTCTGCAAGCCCTACATTTGCAACGTACCCTCAAATAATAGAATTTGGTTCCCTATACATGATATTCCATATGACACTCATATTACATCACGATGCAGGAAGGTAACTGAATTTCAAGGTGGGAAACATCCTTGAGCATTCTTAACTATGTTTACACATGAATAAAAAGTATAATGAAACTTAATTTCATTCACCTCTTCAATACTTTCTTTCCTCGTCATTTTTAACTGAATTAGAATGGCATGCAAGATTCCGTATTTATTTACTTCGTTCTCCAATTTCCTATTCCAACTTTTTAGGTAGAAGCAGAGAGAGACGCGGGGGGGGGGGGGGGGGGGGGGAGAGAGAGAGAGAGAGAGAGAGAGAGAGAGAGAGAGAGAGAGAGAGAGAGAGAGAGAGAGAGAGAGAGAGAGAGAGAGAGAGAGAGAGAGAGAGAGAGAGAGAGAGAGAGAGAGAGAGAGAGAGAGAGATCCTGTTTACAAAAAGGCATTGGTAAAATACAATTGAAGTCCATACCAGGAGTACCTACAGGGACAAAAACTCTTCACTAGATGGACTCTCAAAGCTCACAAATACAGATGTTATAATCACATTTCTCGATGCACGACGAATGAACATGCCGAATGTAATTTCGGGCATTGTTCATCTAAACATTGTTAGGCGAATTACAACAACAATGCATGCCCCAAAATACTCGAGGTCATGAAATGTATGTTCAGCAAATGGGCTTG
>CM035436.1:113607914-113611281 GCA_020310875.1 Ceratopteris richardii
CCTGGCATAACATGACTTTGCGTGCATCACAGAGACACATGAGAGCCCAGAGAGAGGTCTACCACGCATTGTAGGTTTTCATTGGGAATCTGCATTCAAGACCACGACGAGACAGAGTACAGCACGAGGGTCGGGAGGTGTGGCCATTGTATTTAGACAGGAGATACAGAGCCGGATCCACATTATAGGAAGAGATGAGGAGGCAGAATACATGTGGGTTCGCATGGAGATAGCACAGGGGAGCTGGATTTACATTGCTATATGCTACTTCCCTCCAGGCGGATCTCGATACGCAGGATAAGATCTTGGGGGACCGATCCGAGATAGAGACTCACCATACACAGCAGTTTCAGATGAGATACTACATTACAGCACACTAGGTGAAGTCTTCCTTATGGAGGACTTCAATGGCCGCACTCAGTCACATCAATGCGAGGCATATGACACCCACATCTCATGAGGACCAAAGACCTAGATGAGATGAGCACCAGTAGAGTATCGGCGGATATGGGCAAGGACACCACCGGGTATGGAAGACATCTACTTGAGTTAGGCAGCCGACATCAGCTCATTATATAGATCTAAAAATATTTCAGTCTCCTTTTGGTTTGGAAGTAGACATTTATGATAAAAGATTAGAACCGGAATTTGCTAGCATTAACATGATACGTATGCCTCATATTGATTCAAATATTTCTCATTTAGCAAAGTACGGCGTTGTTTGCTCTCAATTGTTTAGATTTTCTCGTCTATGTTCAAGCTTGTCTTCATTTGTAATTCAATGTTGTCAACTAATTTCTTTGCTTGTCCAAAAAGGGTATTTATTCAAGAAAGTTTCAAAGAAGGTAAGGACTTTCTTACTTCGTAACAAGTTCATTTATGGTTCTTCTTCTTTTCATGTGTTCAAATTAATCATTAGTAAATTCAATAGAAAAGGGGAACACTATTTGGGTTAATGATAAGGTATTTTGTGGTTCCTTCCCCCCCCCCCCCCCTCCCCCTCCTCCTTTTTCACTCTCTATTTATAGCTTCTTTCTAGTCTTTTGTTCTTTTATGTTTTTTTTATTATTATTATTATTATTATTACTTTTATTTTTATTTTAACTATTTCTTTATATTCATTATTATTATTTTTAATATATATATATTTTTAAAATTATTTTATAATTTTTATTTATTTATTATTCATATATTTATTTATTTATCTATATATTTATTAATTTTAATTTTAATTTTTATAATTCTAATTCCTTTCTTCTTATCATTTGTTTGTTCTTTGTGCAAGACTTTATCATGGCTGAGTTTGCCCTTCACTTCCGGAAGTGATAGAAACTCAGTTCGTTGACTTTGCTAGAGATCTTGATTTAGAAAGACTCTTTATTAAAGTCTGCACCTACTCTAGGGCACTGATGACGTGAGTAGAGATGTCATAGCTATTTGTCCAAGCTATGCATGATAAAGTTTAATTCTGATACTTCTTGTTTAGGACACACATAGAAGTTGACGATGCACATTTTATTTCGTTTTGTTTTTGTTTAATTTGCTTATATACATATATTTATATATATATAATCATTATTTATTTATTTATTTATGGAATTATTTTTTTATTTATTTTCTTTTATTTTAAATTCTATTTTTATATATTTTATATTTTATAATTTTTATTTTAATTTGTTTCTTTTTTAATTTATTATTATTTTTTATTATTTAATTATTTATTATTTTTTTTATTTTTTATTTTTTATTTTATTTTTATTATTTATTTATTATTTTTTGTTTTGTGTGTGTGTGTGTGTATGTGTATGTGTTCGTGTTCATGTGAGTGTGTGTGCATCTCTTTTTGTATTGGTTTTCTTTCTTGGTTTTTTCTTTCTTGGTTGTAACTTTCATGTCTTATATTGGTCTTAAGTCTCTTGCTTTTGTTTGTTATTTTTTTCCAATGTGTATGTATTTGTGTTCTCTATCTTGAGTTCGTAAGTTTGGATAACTCTGAACTTATGAAGGTATATATAACGGGATGAATCGCTGGCCCGGTTCAGGCGGATTTACTTGCTTCCCTCACGGGGGAGGTGAGAGCACAGTCGACTACATTTTAGGTACCACCTCTGGAGCTTCACTCATCCCCTCACTTAGTATTGGACGACGCCCACTTGGTGCTAACCATACATTTATCACATTCACACTCTCATCTCCTATTCCATTAGACCCTCCCTCACCTACTCAGACACACACCATGATACACTTCACACACGAGCTTTCACACGTCTATGCACACCATTTACACACCCGCTTACTTTCCCTCAATCCACTCACCCCTGGACACACTTACATCACAGTTCACCACCATCCTACATGACTCAGCTCTCTGCAGCTTCCCACACCGCACACATATTCACCCTCCACGCACAGGTTCCATGCCCCAGAACCGCTGGTATGATGCAAATTGTCCGGAGCTACGGAAGCACCTACGGATTTTAGAGCATAGAGGGGATATTACACACACAGAGGCACAGTGTCGCATGCAGAGCCTTACTCGCCGAAAACGGCAAGATTGGGAGGAGAGCAGTACTGGGATATTTATCATTTGCTCATGAGTCGAGACAGTGTAGTGGCATGGCGACATTTGAGAGAGAGGAGACAGCAGACACCCGTTCGAGATCCGAGCACTTGGCATAGCTATGCACGGAGCCTATTCGAGATCCAAGACCAAACCCCCATTCCGAGACCACAGACCTCACGTCCTACTTCCTCTGACTTCTTCACACCCACTATGGTGGGACGCGCTATTGCCCGACTACAGCATGGTAGGGCCCATGACCATTTCGGTTTACAGGAAGAGCACCTCATCTACGGAGGCACGACCCTTGCACCGCTCATTGCCCACCTCTTCAACCATGCATTGGTTGAAGGGTTCCCTGACTCATGGACTGAGCACACCATTGTGCCCATTCATAAGTCAGGTGATACTATGGATCCAGTTACATACCGGACGATCATGATTGGCCCTATACTGGCCAAGTTATATGGGGCAGTACTAGAGACAGAGTTGAGTACTCTCGCTCAGAGGACGGGTATCAGGGCTCAAGGACAAGCAGGTTTCAGACGCGATTACTCTACCATTGACCACATCTTCACTCTGAGATGCCTGATCGACCGGGCAAGGGTGAGAAAGAGGAGATTATATTGTTGCTTTGTGGACTTCCGCAAAGCATTTGACACTATTCCCAAGGAACGACTCTTCAAACGACAACTTGATATCGGAGCTCCGAAAGAGATGATATGGGGGATCTATGCCTTATATGAGAGAGTATCTAGTAGAGTCAGATGCCCGGGGGGCTTATCTCATCCACTTGCTAGCACTATC
>CM035436.1:113621281-113646281 GCA_020310875.1 Ceratopteris richardii
CTATTTCAAGAATTTAATTTTGATATTCATATCAAGCCAGGAAAACAAAGCTACATGGCAGATCAAGTGTCCAAGACGGCAATGAGCGAAAAGCAACAGGTATTAATGATGAGTTGGTGGATAGCAATCTTTTTCTAGTAGCAATCCGGACTGGTTGGTATGATGAAATTCTCCATGTTCTGACTAATGGAAAGATCCCAGAACACTTGAACCTGTAGAAAAAAGAAGATTGCTCCTGAAAACCAAAGCATATTCTCTTATAAATGGAAATTTATATAAATACTGTCAAGATGATATACTGAGAAGGTGTTTCTATCCAGAGGAGGTAAATCTTCTGCTAGAGGCTGCACACAATGAAGGACACTAAAGGGGAAGAATTGGCTCATAGAATCATCCACAAAGATTTATGGTGGCCGCATATTTTCAAGGATGCAATCAAGTTTGCTAAAAGAATGCCACATCTGCCAGAGGTGTGCTCCCGCACCAACCAGATTGAATTTCCAACCATTGGTCATATCTACGGGATGGCTCCAATTTGAACGATGGGGTCTTGATTTCATAGGACCAATTAGCCCAACTGGTCAACCTGAGGTAAAAAAATATATTTTGATGGCCACATGCTATGCCACTAAATGGATAGAGGCTAAAGCTACTGTAGACTGCACGGTTTAACAGTAGCTAAATTTATGTATAAACGTATTTTCTCAAGATTTGGTTGCCCATTGGAAATTACTAGTGACAGGGGCACATTTTGTAAATCAATTCCTCCAGTTTATTTGACAGGTACAAAATCTTCCATAAAAAGTCTTGTGCCTACTACCCGAGGGCAAATGGCCAAGCAGAAAGTTCCAATAAGATTTTGATTGGATTGCTTCGCAAATTATCTTTTGATCATCAAAGCTCTGGCCACTACCATTAATTGGTGCAATTTTTGGGCTTTCAGAACCCACGAAGAGGGGAACCACAGGCGAGACTCCATTTCGGTTAGTATATGGGAAAGAGGGCATTGGCACCATTTGAGTTTATTATCAGAAAGGAAAAAGGAATCAAAACCATTGGCATTCAACCCCCCCATTCAGAGATTGGTGACATTAGAAGAGTACAGAGAAGGGGCGATGCAGAAACTTCTGATGACACAAGAATGAGCGCAAGAAATTACTATGACAAGTATCTGAGATCGAATAAAGTTCAAGAAGGGTCCATGGTTTTTAGTGCATCAAATTCCACCAATTCAAACTAAATTGGCACCCAAATCGGCAGGACCTATAAGGTAATCAAAGTATTGCCACATGGCGCTGTGCATCTGGAAGATCTGCAGGGTAAAAGGATTCCCCTGGTTAACATCTCCAGGGTGAAGAAGTATCTGAACTAGGTCAAAATGGAAGCATTACACCCTTTGTACATATCATGTTTTTTTTTTCAGTAATTGCAGTATAACTAGATCTCTTGAAATAACCAGAATAAGGGAGAAATTGCATCGAGACGGTGCAAAAAGCTTGATTGTGGGGGGTCTGTAGAGGTCGGAAACTCTCAGATGCCTTGGATGAAGCTTCAGGGAATAGTCCATCCCATTTCATGGACATAATGGTGTTCCGGGCAGTTGTTGCTTTCACTTGTTGATTTCACTCTCAATACCACCTTGGTTGATTTTGTTTATCTCTCTCTTTTTCTCTCTCTTCCTATCTCTCTCTTCCCCCATCTTTTCTCTCAGCTCCCCTCTGCCCCGCAAAACCCCCCTCAGCCTTCCCCGCAAAGCCCCTCTGACCCCCTTCAGCCCGCAAGCCCCCTCTCGTACCCTCTCTCTCTCCCCCTCTTTCTCTCTCTCTCCCTCTCTCTCTTCCCCTCTCACTATTTTTCCCTCTCTCTCTCGGTCCCTCTCTATCTCCCTCTCTTTCTCTCTCTTTCTCTCTCTTTCTCTCCCTCTCCCTCTCTCTCTCCATCTCTCTCTCCCTCTCTCTCTCTCTCTCTCTCTCTCTCTCTCTCTCTCTCTCTCTCTCTCTCTCTCTCTCTCTCTCTCTCTCTCTCTCTCTCTCTCTCTCTCCTCTCTCTCTCTCTCTCTCTCCCCTCCCCCGTCCCTTTCTTTCTCTCTCTCTCTCTCTCTCTCTCTCTCTCTCTCTCTCTCTCTCTCTCTCTCTCTCTCTCTCTCTCTCTCTCTCTCTCTCTCTCTCTCTCTCTCTCTCTCTCTCTCTCTCTCTCTCTCTCTCTCTATCTCTCTCTCTCTCTGTCTCTCTCTCTCCCTCCCTCTCTCCCCCCTCCTTCTCTCTCTTCCCCCGCACCCTTCCGCCTCCGCCCTCCGCACCCTCTTCCCCCGCCCCGCACCCTTCCGCCCTCCGCCCACCTTCCCCGCCCAGTTCCCCCCGCAGCCCCCTCCACCTAGCCCCCGCCCCCCTCCGCCGAGTTCCCCCCCGCAGCCCCCTCCACCTAGCCTCCGCCCCCCTCCGCCCAGTTCCCCCCGCAGCCCCCTCCACCTAGCCCCCGCCCCCCTCCGCCCAGTTCCCCCCGCAGCCCCCTCCACCTAGCCCCCGCCCCCCTCCGCCCAGTTCCCTCTGCCATCCCCCCCGCCACCCCCCCACCCTCCCCCGCCTCCGCCGAGTTTCCCCCTGCAGCCCCCTCCACCTAGCCCCCGCCCCCCCTCCGCCCAGTTCCCCCCGCAGCCCCCTCCACCTAGCCCCCGCCCCCCTCCGCCCAGTTCCCCCCGCAGCCCCCTCCACCTAGCCCCCGCCCCCCCTCCGCTACCCGCCACCCGCCCCCGTCTCCGCCCAATTTCCCCCCGCAAGCCCCCCTCCGCCCCTCTCTTCTCCTCCGCCCCGCTGCACTCCCCCGCCCCCGCGGCTCCCCTTCCCCGCCACCCGCCCTCCGCCATCCCCCCCGCCACCCGCCACCCGCCCCCCCCGCCACCCGCCACCCGCCCCCGCCTCCGCCCAGTACCCCCCCGCAAGCCCCCCTCCGCCCCTCTCTTCTCCTCCGCCCCGCTGCACTCCCCCGCCCCCGCCTCCGCCCAGTTTCCCCGCCCCGCACCCTTCCGCCCTCCGCCCACCTCCCGCCGCCACCTCATCTCTCCGCCCCGCCCTCACCTCCCGCATACACCCGCCCTCACCCTCCTCCCCCGCCCCCCCTTCATCTCTCCGCCCCGCCCTCACCTCCCACCTACACCCGCCCTCACCTACCCCCTTCAATTACACACATACACCCCCACATGCATACACACAATCCCGTACACACACACACACACTCATATCTACACCCCCACACACACACATACACCCACACACACATCCACCCCCTCAGATCCCGCAAGCCTACCCTTGGCTTGTGGTCTCGGCCTCTGGGAATTACATTGCGATCAATAGCAGTGGACATGAAGATGCTTGAAGTGGGAGCTACTGAAACGAACATCAGAAGTTTGGAAGGCCCTTCCTGGTGTTCCTCACAGGTTTAATGTTGGGAATATCTGGATTTGAAGGACCTATCACTAGTTTGAGCATGGACGACTGAAGAATTTGCAATGGATCCTGGGACATGACGGTGAAAGAGTGGGATCGTGCTAGCCTTACATGTATAGGGACTTTGATTCATGGAGATTGGGGTTGGGTAGTTGCCCTTCGAGGGCATAAACAGGTTAGCTCTTTGGGTAGTGATGTATACAGTTGTGATGCAGAAACAGGTAGGTGTCTTAGAGTCAGAGCAGGTGCTCATCATGGTCAAGCTTATGCAGTTGAATGCACTCGGTCTGGTCATTTTGTTTTTTCTGGTGGTGAAGATGACATCATACGAATGTATGGAGATAAAGCCTCATGGAGAAAGTCAAATATTGGGAAACTAGATGCACGTTTTGTACAGGATGTTACGATTTTGAGGGGATTGAGACATGCACATCAATGGGTCTTTTCTTTGAAGTACAAGGGCTTACTAGAATTGATGCTACCCCACCGGTCATCACAATTTCTCAAACTGCATAATTAAAGTGCTTCAAATTGCAAAGTAAGAAGGTGAAAAGGTAAAAGTGTATTGTCAAGAGTAAAAGTGGCCGCCAACCATTCACGACGACTACCTATTTTTGTGGATCTAATTCAAATCAAGTGGAATATTTGACCTACCCCCCAATTTTGGGTGATTAACCGACGCATAATCAGTGGACGTGAAGATTCGGCAAGGCCTCTTGGCCTATTGGGGCCTATAAAAGCAATGGATTTTTTGCTCATTGGGGTACAACAATCTTAGAGGTACAGAGGTTCGTGTAAACGTGCAGAAGTCCTCACTTGCACTTGGTGGTTTCAAGCCTATTGTAGGAGCTACTCTGTAGTGAGTATACAGAGGGTAGGCTTCTCAGTGGAGGGCTATGAGCACTATAGTGTAAGAGAGTAGCTTGGATTTATTTTCCTTTCTGTGAGTCAGTGTGTTGATTAATCCCTATTCTCTTGAGAAATTCTACCGTTTGTATGGTTCTGAGTTAGAGTGCATGTAATTAGCCCCTTAAGTTATGAGAAGATTCTGTGCATTGAGCTTATTTATTTCTATGATGGCATGTTAGCCTTCTAAGCCTGCACTTTTGAGCATCTGACCAACCTTGTAATCATCTGAGTCAAATCAAGAAGTGATTGGTCTTCCTTGGTCATTTGTTGTCCATATTTTCTGAAGCATTTACCATTCTGTACAATTCTTGTTGTCTGCCTGCTCACAGAAATGTTAAAGGGTATACTTCCCTAAAGAGAACCCCCCTTGAGTAGGTGACGTACTGGACGTGTTTAATCTTCATTCTCTACCTTTGTTGAAAGCGGATACCCCAGTACCTCCTCTACAGGCTGATCAGGCCAGGAAGAGGCAGTTGAGGGTAGTGAGATGAATCGTACAGTAGGAGATTGATGCGCCACTGGCAATGGAACAGGCGCATGGAGCGAGGGGTGCGGTAGAAAAGTCGCTCTGATACCATGTTGGAATGCAACAGACAGTGCACGCACCCCAAGATCAAGATCAAGATGACGCAGAAGATTGTTATAATCAGTTGTATATTGATGGTACGCAGGAGTACATTTTATAAGCCATGATGGCAGTTACAGATTAACGTGATAGGTCCTAGGAAGTTGTGCATGGATCGGTGACATGGCATAGGTGATGTGGATTATTCGTCCAACAGTTTGCTCAAGGGGTGGGTTGCAGCTTGTCTCATCATAACAACGCTGGCTAGATCTCCGGTGGAGGCGGGCTCACACTTTGCAAGAAGGGTCGGCCGTGGGGCCAGGATTATGTGCCAAGCACCGGTCATAGTGTTCGGAGTGTCCATGGTGGACGTTGGCGAAAATGCCGTGGCTCAGCCATTCAGCTCGGCATCAGATTTCCCGCCGTATGGTGTCGATTACTTCGGTAAACCCGCTGGACGCTTCAGCAACGGACGTCTTGTCATCGACTTCATATGTAAGAGCTTTCTTTGCTGACCGTTCATATTCATATTCCCTGCTTCTATATTTCTCTCTCTCGCCGTAACACTTAACAACACTCTTCGATCGGCATTGATTATTATGGCTGTTCTCTGGTGATGGCTTAGCTCAAGAGTTAGGATATGGTTTACTCGATCCTTACCTCAACTCGGTGAATCCACACTTCGAGCATGGTGTAGACTTCGCATCATCTGGTTCCACAGCTCAGAGCAGCACCCAAACGGGCTCCTCTACTCGACGTAGTGGATTGTTCATTCTAGACGTGCAAGTGAAACAGTACAAGCTATTCAAATCGAAGATCAAGGACCTGGAATCGCAAAACAAAGGTAATGCACTGCTTGTATGCAAGGCAAGTAAACATGCACTCAGGAGGTAATAAATTCCATTCTTGTGATCGACCTGTTAGAGAGAGAGAGAGAGAGAGAGAGATCGAGAGAGAGAGAGCTTTTAAGGGTAATGCACTACTTTTTTCCTCGAAGCCTATAACGTCTTCTATTTCAACGGTAAACTTGCGGCTTGTATGCACGGCAAGTAACATGCACTCAGGAGGTGATAAATTCCATTCATGTGACCGACCTGAGAGAGAGAGAGAGCGAGAGAGAGAGAGGTTTTAAGGGTTTATCATTGCTTTCAAGGGTTTTAAGGGTTTATCTGAATTCTCAAATCTTTCAATTTGAATCATATGTGTGAATAATAATGTTTGCTCTATTAGAATATTATAAATAAGAAGAATTCTGTTTTCTGCAGCGTTTGTCTCTTATGATGCTGTTTTTTTTTTAAGGAAAGTTGTCATTATAGATAAATTAAACAAATCTTATCATAGTTTTTCCCCTACTTTTGGGCTACATACTTTATCCAGGAAAAGAGATTCTTCATCTTTGTGCTTTACTTTTGTTCGCTCTTTGGAGATTATTGACCTGAAGTGTTCTTTGCTCACAGACTTGAAACACCTCAGCCTTCCGAGTACCACGAGCCTTTCCCATGGTATTTACGTCATGATGCCGGCACACAATGACTATAGCAACGCCATTGGGAGTTCTACAAACTTCGACGCACCTTCTCTTGTTTGAGCAGTTGTCTCAGCCATCGAACTTGCTTTGCGGGTAATAGTCTGCCCTTCACCATGCACAGGCGAGTACTCTTGCTTATTTTTGTGACATGTTAGCGTTGTGTGTGGTGCCCGAAGCATGAAACGACACATATTTCTTCCTCTACTTTCACATACATATATATGTACAGGCATACATACACATACATACAGACAAAGATACTTACATACATGCATGCATATACACAGAGACAGACATACATACAAAGTGTGAGTGATCGGAGCTTATATGTCAGTGACTTGTCGTATATGAAGTTTTGTTTCCGTCGTAGATGGATATTTTCCAAATTACACTTATCTTCGATCTCCCTTTTGTATACGGAATACGTGAAGAAGGAGCAAGGACCATGATACTAATGAATGTTCTTCCACTCGGATGCGCCCCTGCCTTCCTTGGATTTGCACTGGCAAATTCTGCGGTAAAATATGACAATGATTCATGTGTTGCCTCTTACAATGCTCTTGTTGATCTACACAATGTTGCCGTCAAGAAAATGGTCCAATCTTTGCGCAAGGAGCTCTCTTGGGATGGGCTTGTGCTTTTCGATCTCAATTCTTTCTATCTCGACACAGTTCGTAACCCTACAAAATATGGTACTTCAAAAGAAGTTACTTGAAACGGAGTGTTTGATTTTAAGCTTGCAGTGAAGTTAAATGAAACATAAACATATATGTTAAACTATAAGTATGAATTATACTAAGTACCATCTAGGAGGCCTGTAGAATTGAGTATATCTTGAATTAAATATACAGTAAGAGATACAAATCTTTCGACAGAAAAGATAAGCAGCATACTATTCATCATTGAAATGCATAGTGCATGATATTATTCTTATGTTCATGGAAATAAGCATCATTCTGACTTAGAACTTCTATCATTGTAGGTGTAATCAACCCATTGACTGCATGTTGTGGAGCTGGAGCAAATGAATACAACAGGCTCGAAGACAATAAATGGCACAATTCTGACAGCTGGAGGGTGAAAGGATCCCTCCGAGTACATTAGCTGGGATGGATTGCATCCTACTGAGACTTTTGCGGCACATATAGCCAATGCTATTCTAAAAGGCCAATATGTGTATCCCTCTTCCACATCCCCTTGAGGTCCGCAATGCACACACCCTCTTGATTGAGTTGTCCACACACCGTGAGACTTATGCTGCTTTCCTCTTCGTCCATTATGCCTCATAGTATGTCCCACCTTTGGGCCCTTCACACTTCAAGCCATGAACTGGTAAATGCTAATATTTCTGGCTCGGGAAAATGGAGGTGGGTATGCAAGTATTGTGCAAAAACATTTAGCACAACAACCACACATCTCATTCGACATGTGTCAGCACGAAGAGGATCTCGCATTTTTGCTTGTCCAAAAGTCCCCAATGACATAGTCGAGGCTTTGTGACATGAGCACAATCTCAACCAAGAGGCGATGGCTTCTTGCAAGTATGAGTCTGTTGCAGCTTCTATTGATATATTAGAAGACCTAGAAGGTGGATTTAGTGTTGGACCTAGTGCTAGCTCATGTAGAAGCCGTACATCTACCCAACGAGAAGAGAGTGAAAGCTCTTCCTCTCTTGAGTGATGTATGTCACCAAGCCAAAGACCTAGACAAGGGAGCCTCCATTTTGCTTATCCAAGTACGGGCTTACAGAAGCAACACCAAAAAGTTGCGGAAATTGAAATTTCGCATTGCATACTTGAATGCAACCTCTCTTTCAATGTTGTTCGCACTGACGTTTGGAAGAGGACGGTGAGGGCAATAGTCGAAGTAGGACCTACCAATGATGATTAGCATGGGATTTCATATAATCGCCTACGCAGATCCATGCTCATTGAAGAGCAACAAAGCATCGACCTACAATTAGGATCCATTAAAAGCGGGTGGAAGACCTATGGTTGCTCCATTCTATCTGATGGATGGAGCGACTTTAGACGACGCCACATTATCAATATAATGGTGTCCTCTTGCTTAGGCACTTATTTTCTAAAGGCAGTGGATTATAGTGATGCGAGTACTTGTATCACAGGGGAATACATTTATGAGCATATAAAATCTGCCATAGAAGTAGGAGTTTCCAATGTGGTACAAATAATGATAGACAATGGCTCTAATTGTAAGAGGATGGGAGAGATGATAGAAGCGGAGTTCCCAAGCATTGTCTGGACCCCTTGCAGCGCACATTATCTTAACCTTTTGTTTGAGGACATAGCGAAACTATCATGGTTGACTCCCGTGCTTTCAGATGCCAAACGCGTTATCTCTTTTATAAGAAAGAATCACCAGGCTTTGAGTAACTTTCGTAGTTATAGTGACAAGGAGTTAGTTTGCACATTAGAAACACGATTTGGATATATATATATATATATATATATATATATATATATCATGTCTTTTCCCACTTACACATGTGCATTGATTCCTTGAGGATGATGGTAATAGATAGGGAATGGATAAGTATGGCAAGAGGAAACACAGAGATTGCACATCATGTGCAAAGAAAGATTTTGGACATTGTTTTTTGGGCAAAGATAGGCAACATTTTGCGTATCTTGAGACAGATTCATATAGTATTACGCTATGTTGACATGGAGGGTTTAACCCTCGGACTTGTGTACCACATGTACACAAGAACGATAGAGGTGATTTGAGCATCCACGACATTGTCACCATCTAGGTATATTATAATTTGAATTCTCAAATTTGAAGTTTATGTTCAAATCTTATTTTTTTTTAATTTATAACACGACATTATGGAGTCAGTGATCACTGCGAAATATGAAATATTTGTATATGGAGCATTGCATGGCTGAGAATGAGCAGATCACTTTTGCTAGCGAATTCTTAACATATATGGGAAACATCGGCATAGCATATGCACGCCCTACATCTATGCGGATTGATGTTACGACTCAGCCGCTTGAGTAGTGTAATCATTATGGCTATGGACACCCCACAATTGCTCCATATGCATTACGAGTGTTATCTTGGGTATTTTCTATGTTTTAAAATTTTTGTGCAGTGTGTTTACAACTTTTTTATTTTGATAATTCATTTGATTTACATTATAAGCCTTGATATTAATTTCAAGATTGTTCGGCGAGCCCATGTGAGTGGAATTGGAATGCATTCTCATTGGTGCATACCAAATTACGCAATTGTCTCAGTGTGGCATAACTTCAGCATGTGGTATATTGCAAAGCCAATCTTCGGCTTTTGTGATTAGTGCGGGATCTCAAGGGTCCAAGACAGGTATTATGTGGAGTCTAGAGCTTGAAGCTTGAAGCTTGAAGCTTATGACTTATAATTACTGAAGCTTGAAAGTTGAAGCTAAAAATTATTATTTTCATCAGTTTTGTAGGTTTCTCCTATAACATTTGAGCAGAGTTTTACATCTACGGAGGATATGGGAGGATCTCCACAAAATGAGGAGGAGGAGATCTATCGCATGCTCCATACAGAGCTCGAGGTGATCGATCGGAGGGTTACTAGAGCACGCTCACATGCTTTATAGTAGAGGCGGACTGATCGCCCTTCTACTAGTGAAGCTCTAGTGAGAGGCAGGAGGCGCAAAATGCGCTCCCGATGGAGAGGTGCTCTTGCAACATTGAGCGATCATTAGGAGTATGCTACAAAGATCCTTCCTATTAAGGAACTAGAGTTCGACGATGATGAGAATATCATTACACAAGGAGACATTCTACTCTCCTCTCCAGATTCTTCATCTGATAATTCCATCGGCATGGATGACGAAGAGTGATTATGATTCACATGATAGGCATACACTTTTAGTAGCACACTGGCTCTAGGCAGAGCCTACATACATTGATGATTGGACTATTGAGTAGTTTTTGAATTATCATGTCTCTTTTGTATCTAGATCTCATCATTTGAGGTTGACTCTTGAAAGGTGGCAGAGCTTTTGTCCATTTTGTTCTGCCACATTTTGTATGACATTATCATGTATTAGTATATTCGATGTGTCATGTGCATTATGCCTATGTTGAGACTCAAATTGTTATTCTTGAATCTTGTCTGGTCTTTTTATATGAATAATGGTATGTTGAACTTGATCATTGAAGTTTAAACTTTAGTCTTTTAATTTCAAAGTCACAATTTACAAAAATGTTCATTGTTTAATGAATCAATGATGAATCATGAATGTATATGTAAAACATTTTATGTGCGCACTGTGTACATTGTATAAATATTGAATGATGATAATATATATATAGAAATAAGTATTAAGTATATACACACACATATATACAACGCACCTTACTTATTAATACTTATATATTAATAATAAGTATTGTATTAAGTATATGCGTAAGGTGCATTTTTTTTGGGTACAATGCACCTTACCTCCCCGTACCATTCGGTTCGTGCACCTTACGCGCACTGAATTGAACACACCTGACTACTATGGATTCAAGGTACATCTCCTTTCAATACACATTAAAGATTAAACCCATTCGCAACGTTGCCGATATGATCTGGGCATAGTTGGCAGAAATGATATTTCCAGCCCTTGAAAATGGTTCAGCGATTTCCATGGATGGTTGTCGGATGGAAACAGACTCTTGACCTATTACCTTAAAAAAAAGACTCATTCCTAGGTTGAATTAAGCTGACATTTTGTTTTGTTATCCTTTGTGTTTTCTTGTTTTTTGGCATTTCTTCTAGTACAGAGCACGAGCTTGTGTGCATTGTGCCCTTTACCACCTACTTGAGCTTCCTAATACTTGCAAGTCAGTGTATAAGTTCTATGTACTATGTACATACTACATTGTATACATACTTGTAGGATGTAAATTGCATAAACTTTGAATGTGCTTCATAACCATGTGTCCTCGCATAAGATGTTAGTACATAATCTATGTGCATGCGTAAGAATTGATTGAGAAACAAGCAATGTGTAATGCGTGCATATGGTTGTAGATAATAGAAAGTAATGAATCCCATGTGCATATGTGTGTTTGAGGATAAGATCATGTGTGTATGGCGTTCTAGTTCATAGTTCAAAAGAGTGTGATTGAATAAATGAACATGTGTGTGTTCACCATTGATGTATGGACTAATGTGAAGAAGGAATGTGCAAACATTGTTATGATGAATCTGATGGATAATGTGTAAATGTGCACATGAAGTATGCGTTTCTATGCACTCAATGTGTTCTTTATGTGTTGAGAAGAAATAAATACATGTATGTGTAAAGGAAGCAAGGCAGTCCAGTGCGTTTGGTGTGTTCAGTTCGGTGCGCGTAAGGTCCGAGAACCGAATGCTATAGGAAGGTAAGGTGCCTAAGGTGCGTAAGGTGCATCGTTACAAATACATATAAATTCTTAAAAATCTAATATACAGTATACACATATATATTATATTATGCATATTAAAAGTTAAAACTTAAAAATAAGAAATCACAATCATATATGTGTGAACACTGAACAATGATACCAATATATCACATACATCAATGATCATAGGGGCAAGTGCCCACTGCCAAGTGGGCATGATTCATGAGTCAATATCTACTATCTACTCTAGATCATATGTGCCAAAGGACTCATCTAATGATGAAAGAGAGATATCGTCTGTAGGAATGACATTTCCTTCATCATCATACTCTGGATCCACAATAGGAACCATCTCTCCAAACCCATGATCCTCTAGTGCATCCTCGACAATCCTTGAATTGAGCCTCTAACACCATGGACTTGCCTCGATGTCGAGGATGCATCTTGTGTCTCCTAGTATAAACCGGTGCCACGCTCGTAGATGGACCCTGCTCTCGAGGTGGATCACTCTAACGCCTACCAGTAGCACGGGTTCATGCTCTCATAACCCTCCTATCAGTGCTCTCAAGCTCTGCGTGAAGCATCTTGTAAATCTGATCCTTCTCATCATCAATGGATGCTTCTATGCTTTCTTGTGATGCGAAAGCACTCTCAAAATTAATAGGTGAAGTCGGAAAAAAAAACACAATAAATTTTATTATAATTTATCACATAAGAGTAAGTTAGCAAATATTTATACAAATTTTAATTATCAAAATTATTACCTTCCTTGGACCTTTAAGAGATCGTAAGGTACGTAAAAGTAAAAAATTGGCCTTACAAAAGACCACACGATGCAATTTCTCCACACTCAAACAATTGTGGAGTTTGGTGTGCACTAAAGGGAATGCACTCCAATTTTTCTTGTACGGGCTAGAAGAGCAATCTTACAATTATCATTGATCATTAAAGTTTATTATTCATGTATATTGGATTATAATTATCATTTATGTAGGAAATCACAATTCACAAATAATAAATTAAATTTCAACATACGGTATACCTGTGACAAGACCCTCATAGCGTATGGTGTAATGGTAAGGTGACCATAACCGTAATGATTCCACCACTCAAGAGGTCGAGATGTGATATCTGGCCTTGATGAGGTGGATCTTGCATAGGCAATACCAACATTGCTCATATAGGCTGAAAATCACTATCAAATGCCACTTGCAGTCAGGACTCATAATGCGCTCCATGTATAAGTCCTCCATATGTTGCATGTGTGGTTGTGACCATAAATGTGGATCCTTAAAGTAAGGCTGTAAAAGTTTTGCAAAAGTATGAATCGATCGCGATAAAAACTGCCATCGAGACTCCACTAACTTCATCACATCACGATGTCTATATGAAAAAATCATAAAAGCAAAAAGCCATCAATGATGATACAATCATCAACAAATAAAGTAATACTTAATAATTAAGAATTTAAATATACCTAGACGCCGATAGAGTGGTCTCAGATGAAATAGCCTCTCGCATCCGTGTGTACATATGATATAAGAGGCCAAGTGTGGATCCCTCCATATCAGCAAATCATAGTACTATATGAATTGGTCGCAAGACAGGTACGATACGCTCTCTCTCTGCTCAAAAATCCACATCGAAAATCTTCCACTCCACATAATTTGCTGCTTCTGTGCGTCCTCTTGCCATGCTCCACCATCGAGGGTTTATAACTGTCATGCATAATGCATCCATGCATAAATGTAGTCTAAAAAGACATGGTAGACATAGCCAAATCAATTCTCTGTCGGACGAATCAATTCTTTCTTACTATAAGCCCAAAAAATAGCTATTGCTTGGTGATTCTTATGTATGAAAGAAATCACCTTTTTGGCATCACTGACCACAGAACATAGCCAAGGGAGCTTCCCTATATCGTCAATCAATAAATCTAAACAATGTGGAGCACATGGAGTCCACATAATGCTAGGAAACTCAACCTCTACCAACTCTCCTATTCTCTTAGAGTTTGAGGCATTATCGGTGATAACCTGTACTACATTTTGCACACCGATTTCCTCAATGACACTTTTAATGTGCTCAAATATAAACTCTCCAGTGATCCATGTGCCCGCATGACTTTGTCAGTAACTTTGAGTACTCGTAGGAATATGGGTATACCTGATAACGGTCCTTGCCAAAGTATGGCGTCATCGAGGTAGAGGAACAAAAGATAGGGCATGTGTGAAGAGCCGCAGATGAAGTTGGTAGGACCTTCCGCTTCAGGAACATGTGAACTCGGTACACAGTGTTGAAGAGTTGTCACCAATGGTGCTGGATGACATAGAGATTCATAGAAATCGACCATGCATGTGTAGGCATAGTAGGCCATTGCAGGGGTGAGGGGAGCAGCAAGAGGAGACTCCAAGAGCAACAGCAGAGGAGGCTTATGTAACCATGAGAGGGGTAGAGGCTTGGAAGCTGATTGCCCGAAGGGCATCGTTGTCTGCTGTCGGTCGCCCATCCATTGGTTACCATTGTGCAGGGAGCTGCAGGCAAGAGATGCTTGCATCGGAAAAAAATGTACCATAAGGTGAATGACTTGATTAGCGTTGAGGCCGATCTGCAGGGTCGGTATGGCCACTGGTGTGAAGTTTCGTGTTGAGCCATCAAGGTGAGGATTTGGAGCAAACCATAGTGGAAAGGTTGTAGTTGAAGATGGACTGGAGACCGCTCTGTGTGTTGGATTAGTAGGCAGTGCTGGGCGTATGGCGTGAATCTGGCAGGCAATTGGCGGAAGGGAAACACCCACCGAGTATAGGTCCACGAATTGTGCAACATGTGCTCGATTTGCGACAGAATGAGCTAAAGGGAAGTCTTTAGTTGCTTCCGCAAGCTGCTGTGTCAGGAGCAGTTGATGAAGAGCTGGGCATCGCACGGATGGCTGTGTCAGAGGCAAGGTACAAAAGCGAGTCAATTTGCTATTATTCTCCAGAAAATCCGCCAAGAAGATTGCAGATAAGGCGGCGAAGAACTCGCGATGGGCTGGTGCTTGGGCGGAGACGCACTGATAAGGGGCCACTGATTGCGTTGAGCGCGGAAGACCAAGGGTTGGTCGAGTATCTGGCAGGGGGTCTGCAGGAGCAGAGAGGGGCGCTAGACGTGTGCGGCCACCGGAGTTGCACACTGGAGAAGATGGCGCTGTGTGAGCAGGAGGTGGTGCAGGCAAGAGAGGAGATCAGCTGAGATTGACGTCATGCAGGCCTATGGACACTAAGACCGATAGAGAAGGCTTGCAGAAAGCTATTGCTCTGGCAGAGCTTGCAAGAAAAAATGCCAAGAGGGGCAGGAGGGCCCATCTCTGAATGGGTGGCAGTGACAGGGGCTGTGTGCATGGCCCGATTGATCCATCAGGGCTGCGTAGGCAATACACCGTGAAGCGTGGCAGTAGAGGAGTCCTATGGCACCATCCCAAGGTTGCAGTCATTGAATGCGTCGAAGGGGTTGATGATGGGGCAAAGATGCAGACCGCTATGAGCGCGAAGAGCTGTGCCATGAATACGTGGAGAAAGGCCATTGAGGCAGCGTCGACAGGACTGGAGTGTTCAACATGTGAGCTTGATAGACTTGCATGTCTACAGGGATGCGCGAGGACGGAGTGATCATCCGTGAATGGTTCCATGCCCGGAGTAGGGGGTCCATCCATCAGGAGTAACGATTGCCCGAGCAATGGAGCAAGCATCAAAGACGCTCCAGCAGGAACATAGGCGGAGGTAGAGACTGTTGATTGGCAGAAATCCAAGAGCAGCAGGAGTGTAGCCATGTGTCGCCATTGGAAGGGCGAAGACAGAGAATCCGCCAATGGGGTTGATGAAGGGTCCAGGATGGACGGCGCGATTTGCGCAAAGGTGTGCACGAGAACAGGGGAAGGAACGCCGGTCTGTGCGCGGCTGGCAGCCTCAAAGAGTCTTGTTGCTCTGAGGGTTGTGAAGCTTCTCGCCCAGCTGTGTTGAGGGAGGCATCCCTTTCGCTGCGGCTGATCAGGCCAGGAAGAGGCAGTTGAGGGTAGTGAGATGAATCGTAGAGTAGGAGATTGATGCGCCACTGGCGATGGAACAGGCGCATGGAGCGAGGGGTGCGGCAGAAAAGTCGCTCTGATACCATGTTGGAATGCAACAGACAGTGCACGCACCCCAAGATCAAGATCAAGATGACGCAGAAGATTGTTATAATCAGTTGTATATTGATGATACGCAGGAGTGCATTTTATAAGCCATGACGGCAGTTACAGATTAACGTGATAGGTCCTAGGAAGTTGTGCATGGATCGGTGACATGGCATAGGTGATGTGGATTATTCGTCCAACAGTTTGCTCAAGGGGTGGGCTGCAGCTTGTCTCATCATAACAACGCTGGCTAGATCTCCGGTGGAGGCGGGCTCACACTTTGCAAGAAGGGTCGGCCGTGGGGCCAGGATTATGTGCCAAGCACCAGTCGTAGTGTTCGGAGCGTCCATGGTGGACGTTGGCGAAAATGCCGTGGCTCAGCCATTCAGCTCGGCATCAGATTTCCCGCCGTATGGTGTCCATTACTTCGGTAAACCCGCTGGACGCTTCAGCTACGGACGCTTTGTCATCGACTTCATATATAAGAGCTTTCTTTGCTGACCGTACATATTCATATTCCCTGTTTCTATATTTTTCTCTCTCGCCGTAACACTTAACAACACTCTTCGATCGGCATTGATTATTATGGCTGTTCTCTGGTGATGGCTTAGCTCAAGAGTTAGGATATGGTTTACTCGATCCTTACCTCAACTCGGTGAATCCACACTTCGAGCATGGTGTAGACTTCGCATCATCTGGTTCCACAGCTTAGAGCAGCACCCAAACGGGCTCCTCTACTCGACGTAGTGGATTGTTCAATCTGGACGTGCAAGTGAAATAGTACAAGCTATTCAAATCGAAGATCAAGGACCTGGAATCCCAAAACAAAGGTAATGCACTGCTTGTATGCAAGGCAAGTAAACATGCACTCAGGAGGTAATAAATTCCATTCTTGTGATCGACCTGTTAGAGAGAGAGAGAGAGAGAGAGATCGAGAGAGAGAGAGCTTTTAAGGGTAATGCACTACTTTTTTCCTCGAAGCCTATAACGTCTTCTATTTCAACGGTAAACTTGCGGCTTGTATGCACGGCAAGTAACATGCACTCAGGAGGTGATAAATTCCATTCATGTGACCGACCTGAGAGAGAGAGAGAGGTTTTAAGGGTTTATCATTGCTTTCAAGGGTTTTAAGGGTTTATCTGAATTCTCAAATCTTTCAATTTGAATCATATGTGTGAATAATAATGCTTGCTCTATTAGAATATTATAAATAAGAAGAATTCTGTTTTCTGCAGCGTTTGTCTCTTATGATGCTGTTTTTTTTTTAAGGAAACTTGTCATTATAGATAAATTAAACAAATCTTATCATAGTTTTCCCCCTACTTTTGGGCTACATACTTTATCCAGGAAAAGAGATTCTTCATCTTTGTGCTTTACTTTTGTTCGCTCTTTGGAGATTATTGACCTGAAGTGTTCTTTGCTCACAGACTTGAAACACCTCAGCCTTCCGAGTACCACGAGCCTTTCCCATGGTATTTACGTAATGATGCCGGCACACAATGACTATAGCAACGCCATTGGGAGTTCTACAAACTTCGACGCACCTTCTCTTGTTTCAGCAGTTGTCTCAGCCATCGAACTTGCTTTGCGGGTAATAGTCTGCGCTTCACCATGCACAGGCGAGTACTCTTGCTTGTTTTTGTGACATGTTAGCGTTGTGTGTGGTGCCCGAAGCATGAAACGACACATATTTCTTCCTCTACTTTCACATACATATATATGTACAGGCATACATACACATACATACAGACAAAGATACTTACATACATGCATGCATATACACAGAGACAGACATACATACAAAGTGTGAGGGATCGGAGCTTATATGTCAGTGACTTGTCGTATATGAAGTTTTGTTTCCGTCGTAGATGGATATTTTCCAAATTACACTTATCTTCGATCTCCCTTTTGTATACGGAATACGTGAAGAAGGAGCAAGGACCATGATACTAATGAATGTTCTTCCACTCGGATGCGCCCCTGCCTTCCTTGGATTTGCACTGGCAAATTCTGCGGTAAAATATGACAATGATTCATGTGTTGCCTCTTACAATGCTCTTGTTGATCTACACAATGTTGCCGTCAAGAAAATGGTCCAATCTTTGCGCAAGGAGCTCTCTTGGGATGGGCTTGTGCTTTTCGATCTCAATTCTTTCTATCTTGACGTGGTTCGTAACCCTACAAAATATGGTACTTCAAAAGAAGTTACTTGAAACGGAGTGTTTGATTTTAAGCTTGCAGTGAAGTTAAATGAAACATAAACATATATGTTGAATTATAAGTATGAATTATACTAAGTACCATCTAGGAGGCCTGTAGAATTGAGTATATCTTGAATTAAATATACAGTAAGACATACAAATCTTTCGACAGAAAAGATAAGCAGCATACTATTCATCATTGAAATGCATAGTGCATGATACTATTCTTATGTTCATGGAAATAAGCATCATTCTGACTTAGAACTTCTATCATTGTAGGTGTAATCAAACCATTGACTGCATGTTGTGGAGCTGGAGCAAATGAATACAATATAAATTTGGCTATTCCTTGTGGTAGCTCAAAGACAATAAATGGCACAATTCAGACAGCTGGAGGGTGCAAGGATCCCTCCGAGTACATTAGCTGGGATGGTTGAATCCTACTGAGACTTTTGCGGCACATATAGCCAATGCTATTCTAAAAGGCCAATATGTGTATCCCTCTTCCACATCCCCTTGAGGTCCGCAATGCACACACCCTCTTGATTGAGCTTTCCACACACCGTGAGACTTATGCTGCTTTCCTCTTCGTCCATTATGCCTCATAGTATGTCCCACCTTTGGGCCCTTCACACTTCAAGCCATGAATTGGTAAATGCTAATATTTTTGGCTCGAGAACATGGAGATGGGTATGCAAGTATTGTGCAAAAACATTTAGCACAACAACCACACATCTCATTCGACATGTGTCAACACGAGGAGGATCTTGCATTTTTGCTTGTCCAAAAGTCCCCAATGACATAGTCGAGGCTTTGTGACATGAGCACAATCTCAACCAAGAGGCGATGGCTTCTCCCAAGTATGAGTCTGTTGCAGCTTCTATTGATATATTAGAAGACCTAGAAGGTGGATTTAGTGTTGGACCTAGTGCTAGCTCATGTAGAAGCCGTACATCTACCCAACGAGAAGAGAGTGAAAGCTCTTCCTCTCTTGAGTCGTGTATGTCACGAAGCCAAAGACCTAGACAAGGGAGCCTCCATTTTGCTTATCCAAGTACGGGCTTACAGAAGCAACACCAAAAAGTTGCGGAAATTGAAATTTCGCATTGCATACTTGAATGCAACCTCTCTTTCAATGTTGGTCGCACTGACGTTTGGAAGAGGACGGTGAGGGCAATAGTCGAAGTGGGACCTACTAATGATGATTAGCATGGGATTTCATATAATCGCCTACGCAGATCCATGCTCATTGAAGAGAAACAGAGCATCGACCTACAATTAGGATCCATTAAAAGCGGGTGGAAGACCTATGGTTGCTCCATTCTATCTGATGGATGGAGCGACTTTAGACGACGCCACATTATCAATATAATGGTGTCCTCTTGCTTAGGCACTTATTTTCTAAAGGCAGTGGATTATAGTGATGCGAGTACTTGTATCACAGGGGAATACATTTATGAGCATATAAAATCTGCCATAGAAGTAGGAGTTTCCAATGTGGTACAAATAATGATAGACAATGGCTCTAATTGTAAGAGGATGGGAGAGATGATAGAAGCGGAGTTCCCAAGCATTGTCTGGACCCCTTGCAGCGCACATTATCTTAACCTTTTGTTTGAGGACATAGCGAAACTATCATGGTTGACTCCCGTGCTTTCAGATGCCAAACGCGTTATCTCTTTTATAAGAAAGAATCACCAGGCTTTGAGTAACTTTCGTAGTTATAGTGACAAGGAGTTAGTTTGCACATTAGAAACACGATTTGGATATATATATATATATATATATATATATATATATATATATATATATATATATATATATATATTATGTCTTTTCCCACTTACACATGTGCATTGATTCTTTGAGGATGATGGTAATAGATAGGGAATGGATAAGTATGGCAAGAGGAAACACAGAGATTGCACATCATGTGCAAAGAAAGAGTTTGGACATTGTTTTTTGGGCAGAGATAGGCAACATTTTGCGTATCTTGAGACAGATTCATATAGTATTACACTATGTTGACATGGGGGGTTTAACCCTCGGACTTGTGTACCACATGTACACAAGAATGATAGAGGTGATTTGAGCATGGCTGAAATATTTGTATATGGAGCGTTGCATGGCTGAGAATGAGCAGATCACTTTTGCTAGCGAATTCTTAACATATATGGGAAACATCGGCATAGCATATGCACGCCCTACATCTATGCGGATTGATGTTACGACTCAGCCGCTTGAGTAGTGTAATCATTATGGCTATGGACACCCCACAATCGCTCCAGGTGCATTACGAGTGTTATCTTGGGTATTTTCTATGTTTTAAAATTTTTGTGCAGTGTGTTTATAACTTTTTTATTTTGATAATTGATTTGATTTACATTATAAGCCTTGATATTAATTTCAAGATTGTTCGGTGAGCCCATGTGAGCGCAATTGGAATGCATTCTCATTGGTGCATACCAAATTACGCAATTGTCTCAATGTGGCATAACTTCAGCATGTGGTATATTGCGAAGACAATCTTCGGCTTTTGTGATTAGTGCGGGATCTCAAGGGTCCAAGACAGGTATTATGTGGAGTCTAGAGCTTGAAGCTTGAAGCTTGAAGCTTATGACTTATAATTACTGAAGCTTGAAAGTTGAAGCTAAAAATTATTATTTTCATCAGTTTTGTAGGTTTCTCCTATTACATTTGAGCAGAGTTTTACATCTACGGAGGATATGGGAGGATATCCACAAAATGAAGAGGAGGAGATCTATCGCATGCTCCATACAGAGCTGGAGGTGATCGATCGGAGGGTTACTAGAGCACGCTCACATGCTTTATAGTAGAGGCGGACTATCGCCCTTCTACTAGTGAAGCTCTAGTGAGAGGCAAGAGGCGCAAAATGCGCTCCCGATGGAGAGGTGCTCTTCCAACATTGAGCGATCATTAGGAGTATGCTACAGAGATCGTTCCTATTAAGGAACTAGAGTTCGACGATGATGAGAATATCATTACACAAGGAGACATTCTACTCTCCTCTCCAGATTCTTCATCTGATAATTCCATCGGCATGGATGACGAAGAGTGATTATGATTCACATGATAGGCATACACTTTTAGTAGCACACTGGCTCTAAGCAGAGCCTACATACATTGATGATTGGACTATTGAGTAGTTTTTGAATTATCATGTCTCTTTTGTATCTAGATCTCATCATTTGAGGTTGACTCTTGAAAGGTGGCAGAGCTTTTGTCCATTTTGTTCT
This sequence comes from Ceratopteris richardii, assembly GCA_020310875.1. NCBI lineage: Eukaryota > Viridiplantae > Streptophyta > Polypodiopsida > Polypodiales > Pteridaceae > Ceratopteris > Ceratopteris richardii. The sequence goes on from CM035436.1 coordinate 113,642,728, forward strand.
ACCACATTTTGTATGACATTATCATGTATTAGTATATTCGATGTGTCATGTGCATTATGCCTATGTTGAGACTCAAATTGTTATTCTTGAATCTTGTCTGGTCTTTTTATATGAATAATGGTATGTTGAACTTGATCATTGAAGTTTAAACTTTAGTCTTTTAATTTCAAAGTCACAATTTACAAAAATGTTCATTGTTTAATGAATCAATGATGAATCATGAATGTATATGTAAAACATTTTATGTGCGCACTGTGTACATTGTATAAATATTGAATGATGATAATATATATATAGAAATAAGTATTAAGTATATACACACACATATATACAACGCACCTTACTTATTAATACTTATATATTAATAATAAGTATTGTATTAAGTATATGCGTAAGGTGCATTTTTTTTTGGGTACAATGCACCTTACCTCCCCGTACCATTCGGTTCGTGCACCTTACGCGCACTGAATTGAACACACCTAACACACCTGACTACTATGGACTCAAGGTATATCTCCTTTCAATACACATTAAAGATTAAACCCATTCGCAACGTTGCCGATATGATCTGGGCATAGTTGGCAGAAATGATATTTCCAGCCCTTGAAAATGGTTCAACGATTTCCATGGATGGTTGTCGGATGGAAACACACTCTTGACCTATTACCTTAAAAAAAAGACTCATGCCTAGGTTGAATTAAGCTGACATCTTCTTGTTTTTTGGCATTTCTTTTAGTACAGAGCACGAGCTTGTGTGCATTGTGCCCTTTACCACCTACTTGAGCTTCCTAATACTTGCAAGTCAGTGTATAAGTTCTATGTACTATGTACATACTACATTGTATACATACTTGTAGGATGTAAATTGCATAAACTTTGAATGTGCTTCATAACCATGTGTCCTTGCATAAGATGTTAGTACATAATCTATGTGCATGCGTAAGAATTGATTGAGAAACAAGCAATGTGTAATGCGTGCATATGGTTGTAGATAATAGAAAGTAATGAATCCCATGTGCATATGTGTGTTTGAGGATAAGATCATGTGTGTATGGCGTTCTAGTTCATAGTTCATAAGAGTGTGATTGAATAAATGAACGTGTGTGTTCACCATTGATGTATGGACTAATGTGAAGAAGGAATGTGCAAACATTGTTATGATGAATCTGATGGATAATGTGTAAATCTGCACATGAAGCATGCGTTTCTATGCACTCAGTGTGTTCTTTATGTGTTGAGAAGAAATAAATACATGTATGTGTAAAGGAAGCAAGGCAGTCCAGTGTGTTTGGTGTGTTCAGTTCGGTGCGCGTAAGGTCCGAGAACCGAATGGTATAGGAAGGTAAGGTGCCTAAGGTGCGTAAGGTGCATCGTTACAAATACATATAAATTCTTAAAAATCTAATATACAGTATATACATATATATTATATTATGCATATTAAAAGTTAAAACTTAAAAATAACAAATCACAATCATATATGTGTGAACACTGAACAATGATACCAATATGTCAGATACATCAATGATCATAGTGGCAAGTGCCCACTACCAAGTGGGCATGATTCATGAGTCAATATCTACTATCTACTCTAGATCATATGTGCCAAAGGACTCATCTAATGATGAAAGAGAGATATCGTCTGTAGGAATGACATTTCCTTCATCATCATACTCTGGATCCACAATAGGAACCATCTCTCCAAAACCATGATCCTCTAGTGCATCCTCGACAATCCTCAAATTGAGCCTCTAACACCATGGACTTGCCTCGACGTCGAGGATGCATCTTGTGTCTCCTAGTATAAACCGGTGCCACGCTCGTAGATGGACCCTGCTCTCGAGGTGGATCACTCTAACGCCTACCAGTAGCACGGGTTCATGCTCTCATAACCCTCCTATCAGTGCTCTCAAGCTCTGCGTGAAGCATCCTGTAAATCTGATCCTTCTCATCATCAATGGATGCTTCTATGCTTTCTTGTGATGCGAAAGCACTCTCAAAAATAATAGGTGAAGTCGGAAAAAAAAAACACAATAAATTTTAAGAGTATTATAATTTATCACATAAGAGTAAGTTAGCAAATATTTATACAAATTTTAATTATCAAAATTATTACCTTCCTCAGACCTTTAAGAGATCGTAAGGTACGTAAAAGTAAAAAATTGGCCTTACAAAAGACCACACAATGCAATTGCTCCACACTCAAACAATTGTGGAGCTTGGTGTGCACTAAAGAGAATGCACTCCAATTTTGCTTGTACGGGCTAGAAGAGCAATCTTACAATTATCATTGATCATTAAAGTTTATAATTCATGTATATTGGATTATAATTATCATTTATGTAGGAAATCACGATTCACAAATAATAAATTAAATTTCAACATACGATATACTTGTGACAAGACCCTCATAGCGTATGGTGTAATGGTAAGGTGACCATAACCGTAATGATTCCACCACTCAAGAGGTCGAGATGTGATATCTGGCCTTGATGAGGTGGATCTAGCATAGGCAATACCAACATTGCTCATATAGGCTGAAAATCACTATCAAATGCCACTTGCAGTCAGGACTCATAATGCGCTCCATGTATAAGTCCTCCATATGTTGCATGTGTGGTTGTGACCATAAATGTGGATCCTTAAAGTAAGGCTGTAAAAGTTTTGCAAAAGTATGAATCGATCGTGATAAAAACTGCCATCGAGACTCCACTAACTTCATCACATCACGATGTCTATATGAAAAAATCATAAAAGCAAAAAGCCATGAATGATGATACAATCATCAACAAATAAAGTAATACTTAATAATTAAGAATTTAAATATACCTAGACGTCGATAGAGTGGTCCCAGATGAAATAGCCTCTCGCATCCGTGTGTACATATGATATAAGAGGCCAAGTGTGGATCCCTCCATATCAGCAAATCGTAGTACTATATGAATTGGTCGCAAGACAGGTACGATATGCTCTCTCTCTGCTCAAAAATCCACAGCGAAAATCTTCCACTCAACATAATTTGCTGCTTCTGTGCGTCCTCTTGCCATGCTCCACCATCGAGGGTTTATAACTGTCATGCATAACGCATCCATGCATAAATGTAGTCTAAAAAAGACATGGTAGACATAGCCAAATCAATTCTCTGTCGGACAAATCAATTCTTTCTTACTATAAGCCCAAAAAATAGCTATTGCTTGGTGATTCTTACGTATGAAAGAAATCACCTTTTTGGCATCACTAACCACAGAAGATAGCCAAAGGAGCTTCCCTATATCCTCAATCAATAAATATAAACAATGTGGAGCACATGGAGTCCACATAATGCTAGGAAACTCAACCTCTACCAACTCTCCTATTCTCTTAGAGTTTGAGGCATTATCGGTGATAACCTGTACTACATTTTGCACACCGATTTCCTCAATGACACTTTTAATGTGCTCAAATATAAACTCTACAGTGATCCATGTGCCCGCATGACTACAATCAATGGCCGTAAGAAAATAAGTGCCCAAACAATTAGAGACCATCATGTTCATGATACGGCAACGTGGAAT
>CM035436.1:113656281-113768781 GCA_020310875.1 Ceratopteris richardii
AAGTCATTAACGCCATCTTTATTGTTTATGCAATTGAAAGCAAAGGATATAGATTCTATGTTCCAGACACAAAAGTGATATCCCACTCTCATGCAATGCATATAATGTAGAAAATCAGATTTATGATAAGAAGGAAAAGATTCCAGGACTCATAAAAGCAGAAGAGTATGCATTTTTGAGAAGGAATTTGGATGCTTATATTCAACCATACAAGGGGGATGAACCTAAGACATACAGGTGAAGAGAGAATTTCATTACTTACATCAGTACCTAGTCCATCATCAGTATCTCTTGAAGTTCCAACTTATGAAGTTGGAGAAGGTTCTAGGATTCCAAAAGAAAGAGATATTGAAGAACTAGAAATGATACCATCACTTTACAGGAATACGCCAGTGGTTATATCAAACATGGAAGGACAATGGTATATAGGAATACAATGGAAGAACCAGAAGTCAGACAAGGAGACAATAAGGAGACTAGGTGAATCATGTAGAACATTTTGAGAGTCATAATAATTTAGCTCTTACTTCAATTGAGAATGAACGAGCTAGTATTCAAGATACACTACAAGGCTATATGATTATCACAAGTTTGAGGATTGAGTTCAAATACAAAGATGAGTGTATCTACACGACATATCAAAAATACATTGAGAAATTATTAGAAAGGTTTGAGATGACAGATTCTAAGCCTATGGAGACATCGATGGATGTCATTGTGCTATTACGCTCGATAGCAGATTTAGAACCATTTGATGCTACACTGTATAGTCAAGTAATTGGTCGCTTGATATATCTATGTAATACACGACATGACATTCAATTTGTAGCTTCTCAAGTATCCAGGTTCATACGTAGTCAGCCTAAGATTCAGTGGAAAGAGGTCAAGAGATATTTGCAGGCATTAGAAGTTTTGCAGGTTATTAAAACTTGTATCATTATGAAATTGAAGGGGGGATTGTTGGAGACAATGTCATACAAGTTGTCTAAAAATCCTCATCTTGTAGAATATAACAAGTGACGTGGCTATGTAGCTAGCCTTGAACTCTCCCATATGCATGATCTAGGTTCGATTCTTGATCATTGCAGCACAAAAAACATCTTTTCATTTTCTTTAGCTTTTTGAAAAATGCCCATCTAGCAATTTGATTGCGATTGTTGTTTTTAGCTAAAAGCAACATAAGAGATTTTGAGAGAGTGCTTTTCATGGATACATTAAATCTATAAAAGAAACCTTTGGCCACACTTGTAAGCTATTACTCAAGCAATCCTCTCAAGGAGATGAAGTAGAAGTGTCACACACTTGGAGGAGGTGATCAATCTTCTCAAGCTGGAGGAGATATTGGAGGCCATCTTGGAGGAGGAGTTCTCACACTCCTGGAGGCGTTGTGGTATACATCTTGGTGATTATCTGGAGGAGATTCTGCTAGCTTACCATCAATATACATTATTGATTTAATGTGAGTAGGAAGTCTATTTCATTCTCACTTGCCAGGTCAATTGTTTCTGATTTAGGTTGATCAAAATTTGGGTTTGCTATAAAACAGTTCTAAACTATTTGTATTCTCCATATTCTCACACCCACACTCTTCATATCTCTAAGGCACACAATCTCTTGTATCTAGTTCCTATTTCTGCCTACATACAAATATTGTCAGTTTGTATCATATACACACATTGTAATTTGATATTCAAATATAGATAGTGTAGGTGAGCCTTATAGCTTACCGTTAAACTTGAAATCCTGTCTATTCTCTCTCTATCTCTCACTCATTTATATTTGAGTCTTAAGGTGTGGATGTTAAGGTTCATCTGTTGGAAGATCCTATGAACCTGTGATATATTTATATTGTGGCCCACTACCACTTCTTCCAACATATGGTATTCAGACCTTAGAATACCAACCAACATTTGGTATCAGAGCATAGTTAACAAACACCCTTAGCAAGATGAGTGACTATAGACTTGAGCATGAAGGGAAGCTTGAGGGCATGTCTAACTATACAATGTGGAGTTTTATAATGATGAATCTGTTAGTATCTAAGGACTTATGGAATATTGTCAATTGCAAATATCCAAGGCCGAGAAAAGTTAGAGAAGAGGCTACTTCATCTTCTAGAAGAACCCTTCTTCCTATTTTTGCTGAATAGGAGGTTCAGGAGTCCGTACTGCTACCAGACTACTTCCTACAAAAGAGCAATCCAGATGGGATTCAAGCGATGCTTTAGCACTTTCATATAGGGTTATGGGAGTTAAGAGCCATATTATACCCCAAATCAAGTCTGGCAAAACCTCTCTTCAAGCTTGGTTGGAGTTAGAGAATCTCTATCAAAGAATAAAACTTGCTAGCAAAGCTCATCTAAGAGACAACTTGCAACAGAAGGATGAAAGTTGGTGAATCGGTTTAGACATATATTTTGAAGCTCAAAGATTTACGAGATCAGTTGCTCAATGTTGGAGTCAACATTTCATATGAAGAGATGGTAAAAACACTTCTAAACTCACTTTCATCAACATATTGTGCTTTTTTTGCTTCTTTATCTCTCTCTATAAGAGATAGAGAACTTTCATTTGAAGAGCTACAATTCCTGTCGCTTCAAGATGAAGATCAACACAAGGGTATGGAAGAGAATGATGAAGCCATGTTATTATCTTTGAAGGGAAATAAGAAGAAGGAGATAAAGAAGGAGAAGAAGAGTCAGTAATCCAATAAGAAAAATAAGTCTTCTCGTCCTAAGTCTTCTAGCCTTTTCCTAATGCTTCCTCTACACCCAAAGAAAATTCTTCGACTACAATTGATTCAAAGAAAGGAGTATGCCATTACTATAAGAAACCAAAAAACAAAAACCGAAATGTCCAACCATGTGTCATTTGTGATAAGACCAACCAAACCACTCCTAACTATTGGTTTAATAGAAAGAACTAGAAAGGAAGTAGAAGAGGTGGATACGGCAATAATAGAGGCAGAGGTGGAGACACATTCAACAATAACAATAGAGGTCATAATAGAAGGGAATACAAAAATTATTTTGAATATCAACAACATGAAGACTCATTGCTTCTTATGAATGTAAACTACAAGGAAGGTAAAGGAGATGATCATTTATTCTACATAGATTCAGGATGTTCAAATCATGCTACAGGCAACATGGTTGTCTTTTTTGACTTGGAACATCAAACGCATAGACATGAAGTACAAATAGGGTTTGCCACAAGGAATAATATGGAGAAGATTAGTAACGCTAAAGCTTCCAATGGTAGGACAAACATTCTAAGCAGGGTAATCTATGTTCCCACTATTACAAAAAACCTAATGTGTAGGACAAATAGTTGAGAAAGGCTTGCAAGTTACGTCCACCCAACATGGGGCTTTTGTAGAAGATCCATCTCAACGCTTCAAGAAGATTGCCGAAGATGAGGAGCATGGTATACTATTTACTTTTGAAGTAGGAGAAACCAAGAAGGTGCATCTATTCAATTTTGGTTCTCAAACCCTAAGTGAGCTTGAAGTGTGGCATAAGAGGCTAGCACATATGAATGAAAGAACCTTGAAGGATATATGTAGGGATCAAAGTGTTCTAGGACTCCAAAACATATCAAAGCAACACATGATCAACATATGTGATGCTTGTTAGATTGGGAAGGCACAAAGACAACCATTCAACCACAAAGGATACATCCACAACAACCTATTGGACTTAGTACATACAGATGTATGGGGGCCAAGTCAAGAACCTTCTTTGGTAGGATCGAGGTATTATGACTCATTTGTTGATGACCATAGTAGATGGAGTATTTTGTGTTGACAACCTGATTGCTCCTAAATCATTGACATTTGTATCCGCATGAGTGCATGTCCATTTTGTATCTAGGAGCCACTCCATTTCTAGTTTACATTATCCCACATGAGATGTACTTTGGAGAGCCCATCCCAAATCTCTATAAGGAGGGCCTCTCCCCTCATTTATACTTGGTTAGAAACTTGAGGAGCCTACTCCATGCTCTTTGCAAGCTCATTTCTAATCCATATGATTTTACCCATTTCATGGTCCACTCATTTTGTGTCACACTCACTCTTTGTTTTGTGAGTACACTCTTATTTTCATTTTGCTTCCGCACATGTACTCTCTACATGGTATCAGAGCACTAAATGGAGGTCTTGGTGGTGCATTTGGCGGTCATTTTGGTGGTGCTCGTGCTTGAGTTTGGTGGTGTTGGTGCCCATCCATTTGGAGAAGCTTTTTTCCATTAGTCTACAATCTTTAGGGGCTTCGTTTTTCCCATTTGTCCACCCCTCTACCCTTTCTTCTTCATTATTCTGTACAGTTTCTACCCCATTTGCACACCCTCCCACCCATGTTTTTTGACCTTCTTTGAATGTACATAGTCGTTCACACCCTTCTCTGAATTGATTGTATTTCTCGTTTTAAAGTGGTTATCACCACTATTTTGATGTCATCTTGATGGTTCAATGCATATTGAAGGATGTGATCGTTGTTGTTTTTGAATATTATAACTTGGTTCTTAATTCAACAAGCTACGAACACTTTAAAGATGCATGTACCTTTGCTCCTTCGCTCACCCATTCACTCTTTCTTTGACTCGTTCATTTGCTCTCTCACTTGATCTTGGCACAAATATCCTAGGATTTTTTTTTTCATTCCTTTAGTGTTGCTTATGTGATGCTACAACATCGCAACCAATTTTTTACCATTCCTACAATTGTTGCTAGCCTTCAATGCTTGTATTGATAGTGCTTATGACCATCATATAAGCGATGTTGGACATCACTTATGCGATGCTCTTGATTTATTTGTTTTTTATTCTTTTTCTTGAGTGTCATTTATGCGATGCTTTATAACACAAGCATCGCATAAGTGACGGTCCCCACTTTTTTTTTCAATTATTTTTGGCATTGCTATGCCCCCATTATTCTTATAGTGTCACTCGTGTTTCACAAAGGCCTCAAATTGCAACAATCTTCACAAGTATGAAAAAATCTTAGTAAAATTTGTCCTTAACTTGAGAGGAAATGATGAAAAATCAATGACTCGAGGATAAAATAAAGTTAAAACTTGAAGGAAAGATTGAAAACTCCTAAGCTACACAATTTCTTGACCAATATTCGGAAATATCATGTTAATCAACTAGTTTTAGTCAAGGAAAATGTGATTTTTGAACTTCTCCCTAATCTTTGGTGAGATCTTTTTCGACATGTTGAAAGAAACTTATACAAATTTTGTATTCGTGAGTATTGAGTCCGTTACGAATTTAGGAGTCCATTGAGCCTCCTACTAATTTGTCGACACTATTCTCATAGACGTATGGTTGCATGTACTACATATCTTTCTACGTGCACTTGCAACCATAGAACTCGGCAATGGAGGCATTTATAGAACTCGGCAGTAGATGCCCATGACAAGGGATCAATGGAGGCATCTCAGCACAGTCTTTCTTCTATTTTAACCTTTTTGAATCCGTTTTCAACTAGTGATATGTCTCTTTTATACCTTTATGAATCCGCTTTCAACTAGTGATATGTCTCTTTTATACCTTTTTCAATCCGCTTTCAACTAGTGATATGTCTCCTTTATACCTTTATGCGTTATGTCTCCAGACATGCACCATAGACAACATAGACATTGGTAGTGTATTTATGATTTTTCGAAGATATTTCCTTCTTACAATCCACTGTCTACAATCCTTTTTCCTCTACTATTAAATTTTTTATGTTGAAGGGAAAAACCACAAAAAATAATGGTCTATGCAATACAGTTTCCTATAAAAAAGGAATCTAGAATCGATAATTGCGGCTACGTAGTGCAATGAGTGTTTTTGGTTCGAAGATCTTTTATGTCGACCTTAAAACTATGAATGCGCAATGATTCGAGTAGATTTGAGCTCAACATTTTCTTGCATCAAGTAGATTTGGTCTCATGGACAAGTTCTGGAATGTTTGCTCTTACTCAATAAGAAAATGGTCCATATATTTTGTACCTATATGGAGAAAAGGAATGATATTTCTTATCTTGTCATTCTTTTCTTCCTTATTTCTGAAGATAGGCAATTCAGTTTCTGGATTCTATATCAGAGCTTGGGATAAAATTGTGTATCTATATCAGATATTGGGATAAAATTGTAGGAAAAAAGCCTCAAATTTTCTATTCGGCGCGACAATAGATTGAAAGCACTATAAAATTTTTCTTTAGCACGATGCCGCTTTAGGCTAAACGGGCCTAGGGTGCTATGTGATAAACTCTCATTTACAACACGTTTATGCTAATACGTTTACTTAAGACCCCAAGGGCAGAGCTAATTTCAATCCTCTAACAGTAAAAAAGAACCTCAGGCCTTACGATATGGATAGATAGTGATATTGTGAAAAAGAAGAATCAATTTTCAAATAGCTGCAAATCAAGTTGAGAATAATCGAAATATTTAATAACTCTAAATATATACAGAAAAATGTTTGACTTCTTAGAAACATGGAAAAGGGCGCTATGTTCATTGATATTGATTCTACATATAGCGATTTGGATGCAGTCTAGAGGGCAAGGCATTGGTAAAAGTAAGAGGAAATACGATTTCTGTGGTCAAAACTGATGCAAATTTCTGTTACTTGCAGATATGCTCAACAGCTTTAACGTGGCTTGAAAGGAAATGGAAACCTATCAGTCCAAAATGTATATGCAAAGATAATTAGCGTTACAAATTGGACATGAGAGTGTTCTCTCCGTACCAGACAGGCTATGATGATACGCACAACGACCTGTAACCGTTTCGAGCCCATCGATGATACTTGCACGAAAGTAAACACCACCATATCGGAGACTTTTCTCCTTATGTAACCAACTATATGTATATGTTCTGGCTTTTTAGAACTTCCGAAGGGTGTGTCTCTATCCATCATCATGCTTGGCTGCAATTTTTTTAAATACTGTTAATGGAGTTCTCTGAAGATTGCCCTGTTATTAAACTCTTTGTCCTCTCTGTGTTATGGATCTGGCGGCTCGCCTCAATTACACGACAATGAGCTGCAAAACTTTCTCCGACCATATATGTTTTCCCTTTTTTGTTTCCAATTTTTGAAGGATGTTCGATCTTACGATTTATTCTTCTGTTTTTTTATCATCGCATCCATGGGATCCTTCAAATCCCACGCAAGCAAAACATCTCACTTTGGAGCCAAAGCCAGCAAGGGTTGAGCATCTAGCATTTACTACAGATGAACAGGGCTCGAACTCAGGGACTGTTTTCAACAGCGCACCTATTAAAGATGAACAGTGCTCAAAGGAAGAGACCGATTTCAACAAAGCGAAAAGACTGTTTTCAACAATAGCTGTGTTATAACACAGACCGAAGGCCCGAAGACCGGACAATGAAATTGGATTTAAGAGAAGCTATTGAAAGCCCACTCATCCGCAAGAGCAACTGGTTTTTCTTCCCATCATTTCTCACGAAGCTTGAACCCACACCCTCAAAGCGTTGAGCTAGCGCTGCTCGTCTTTGCCGAGCAATATGAGAATACCCATGTGTTATGTATTATGCATATACAAAAAAAAGGGCGGTGCAAGCTGATGTCGCGGAATGAGAAGTTATACAAAGAAAGGCCGATGCAAGCTGATGTCGCGGAATGAGAAGCTCGAAATCCTGGACGTCGTTATGAAAGGCACCGCGTAAAGAATCTAGATCAGAAGCGCAAACTACGAGTCTACGACGCATTGAAGCATAGCTGTCTTTGGGCCGCAGGTTGCGCCCCATACAAGGGACAGCCCGGCTCCCTGCAAGCATAAAAGGGTCTCATTCCCATCTAGACAAGTTCAGAGTGACAGAGATGGGTGCATTGATTGGGTATGCCTGTTTGCTCAAGGGTTGGGCTGCAGCTTGGCTCATCGTAACAACGCTGGCTAGATCTCCGGTGGAGGCGGGCTCACACTTTGCAAGACGGGTCTTCCGTGGGGCCGGGATTATGTGCCAAGCACCGGTCGTAGTGTTCGGAGCGTCCATGGTGACGTTGGCAAAAATGCCGTGGCTCAGCCATTCAGCTCGGCATCAGATTTCCCGCCGTACGGTGTCGATTACTTCGGTAAACCCGCTGGACGCTTCAGCAATGGACGCCTTGTCATCGACTTCATATGTAAGAGCTTTCTTTGCTGACCTTTTCCTCATGGCCTCTCTTCCATTTTTGCACCTCGTTCATATTCATATTCCCTGTTTCTATATTTTTCTCTCTCGCCGTAACACTTAACAGCACTCTTCGATCGGCATTGATTATTATGGCTGTTCTCTGGTGATGGCTTAGCTCAAGAGTTAGGATATGGTTTACTCGATCTTTACCTCAACTCGGTGAATCCACACTTCGAGCATGGTGTAGACTTCGCATCATCTGGTTCCACAGCTCAGAGCGGCACCCAAACGGGCTCCTCTACTCGACGTAGTGGATTGTTCAATCTGGACGTGCAAGTGAAACAGTACAAGCTACTCAAATCGAAGATCAAGGATCTGGAGTCGCAAAACAAAGCTAATGTACTGCTTGTATGCAAGGCAAGTAAACATGCACTCAGGAGGTAATAAATTCCATTCTTGTGATCGACCTGTTAGAGAGAGAGAGAGAGCTTTTAAGGGTAATGCACTACTTTTTTCCTCGAAGCCTAAAACGTCTTCTATTTCAACGGTAAACTTGAGGCTTGTATGCACGCCAAGTAACATGCACTCAGGAGGTGATAAATTCCATTCATGTGACCGACCTGAGAGAGAGAGAGAGAGAGAGAGCGAGAGAGAGAGAGGTTTTAAGGGTTTATCATTGCTTTCAAGGGTTTTAAGGGTTTATCTTAATTCTCAAATCTTTCAATTTGAATCATATGTGTGAATAATAATGTTTGCTCTATTAGAATATTATAAATAAGCTTTAGAATTCTGTTTTCTGCAGCGTTTGTCTCTTATGATGCTGTTTTTTTTAAAGGAAACTTGTCATTATGGATAAATTAAACAAATCTTATCATAGTTTTTCCCCTACTTTTGGGCAACATACTTTATCCAGGAAAACAGATTCTTCATCTTTGTGCTTTACTTTTGTTCGCTCTTTGGAGATTATTGACCTGAAGTGTTCTTTGCTCACAGACTTGAAACACCTCAGCCTTCCGAGTACCACGAGCCTTTCCCATGGTATTTACGTAATGATGCCGGCACACAATGACTATAGCAACGCCATTGGGAATTCTACAAACTTCGACGCACCTTCTCTTGTTTCAGCAGTTGTCTCAGCCATCGAACTTGCTTTGCGGGTAATACTCTGCGCTTCAACATGCACAGGCGAGTACTCTTGCTTGTTTTTGTGACATGTTAGCGTTGTGTGTGGTGCCCGAAGCATGAAACGACACATATTTCTTCCTCTACTTTCACATACATATATATGTACATGCGTACATACACATACATACAGACAAAGATACTTACATACATGCATATACACAGAGACAGACATACATACAAAGTGTGAGGGATCGGAGCTTATATGTCAGTCACATGTCGTATATGAAGTTTGTTTCCGTCGTAGATGGATATTTTCCAAATTACACTTATCTTCGATCTCCCTTTTGTCTAGGGAATACGTGAAGAAGGAGCAAGGACCATGATACTAATGAATGTTCTTCCACTCGGATGCGCCCCTGCCTTCCTTGGATTTGCACTGGCAAATTCTGCGGTAAAATATGACAATGATTCATGTGTTGCCTCTTACAATGCTCTTGTTGATCTACACAATGTTGCCCTCAAGAAAATGGTCCAATCTTTGCGCAAGGAGCTCTCTTGGGATGGGCTTGTGCTTTTCGATCTCAATTCTTTCTATCTCGACGCAGTTCGTAACCCTACAAAATATGGTACTTCAAAAGAAGTTACTTGAAACGGAGTGTTTGATTTTAAGCTTGCAGTGAAGTTAAATGAAACATAAACATATATGTTGAATTATAAGTATGAATTATACTAAGCACCATCTGGGAGGCCTGTAGAATTGAGTATATCCTGAATTAAATATACAGTAAGAGATACAACTCTTTCGACAGAAAAGATAAGCAGCATACTATTCATCATTGAAATGCATAGTGCATGATACTATTCCTATGTTCATGGAAATAAGCATCATTCTGACTTAGAACTTCTATCATTTTAGGTGTAACCAAACCATTGACTGCATGTTGTGGAGCTGGAGCAAATGAATACAACATAAATTTGGCTATTCCTTGCGGTAGCTCGAAGACAATAAATGGCACAATTCGGACAGCTGGAAGGTGCAAGGATCCCTCAGAGTACATTAGCTGGGATGGATTGCATCCTACTGAGACTTCTGCGGCACATATAGCCAATGCTATTCTCAAAGGCCAATATGTGTATCCCTCTTTCTCCATCAAACAGGCTTGCAAGCCTTGAAATTACATTCATACATGGACACGTCCAATAAGCGCCATCAGAGTATTGATACACAGGCCACGATTTCGAAAATAAATGGCACAACCGTCACAGCAGGAAAGTGAAATCGTCTGTTGGAATACATTTGCTATTGTTACGTTTGCGACGGACAATGCTGTTGCTAAAGGCCAATATGTATATTCCTTGTTTTTCCATCAGAGGAGCGTGCAAGTCTTGAAATTCCATTTACGTGGATGGTAAAATACATCCATAATCTCGCATTGCCAATTTGCCATTTAGCACTTACCATTGGAAGTTATCCCCCTCCCCCCCGCACGCGCTTCATGTAGAGTCTCGAGTACGTTACTTCAAAATAAGCGTGACACACCCTCCTCTACACGTAAGCGTACGTGGGCGCTCACGTACACGCACACATTTGTGTGCATTTAATCTATACCTGACAACTCGAAGCCGATCTACGGGTCAGTTTTTTTTTTTTTTTTTTTTTTTTTTGTTTAATAAAAAGAAGTTCAGCCTTCGCCTATTCTCCCGAACTTTAATTAAAATAAAATAGAAAAGTTACAAGGGAATGGAACTACTGCCCATGGGACCCCCAAATCTCACAATGCAGAGGACAAGTTCGGTGAGCTAGAGGGCATTAGAAATGCGGCAGATACATCTATCATCTCCCTCATGCGGGATCTATTTGGGTTTCAGCTTATTATCTTCGAGGACATAAATACACTGGTGCCTAAACGGTGGGGACCTAATATCAGAGAGACTCTTTTTCCTAGAAGAAACAAGGATTTCTCAATCGACCATTCCTTTGGAGTTTGGCCAAAATTGATAGCACATCGCTCCATCCAAATCTCCCAAAGAGTCTCACCCCTGATGGCATTTCACAGCCTTGATGAGCAGCCAACCGCTTCCCCCAACGTTGCCTGTTGCCAATTGATTTGGTTCATGAGTCTCAAAACCCATTTCATGTGATGCCAGATAAAACAGGACTTGGGGCAATCGAAGAAAAGGTGAACCAAATCTTCGATGCATCGATGGCACCTCTTGCACCAAGGTGGAACCCCACAAATTTTGTTAGCCCTTGCATTGGACCAGATACGCTTATGCAAGATCTGCCACATGAGAACGGACTTTTTGATCTCAATTAGGGGGTGCCAAATAGACATGAACTTAAGTTCCCATCGAATTTTGGTCCAAGAAAGGCACCACATCTTGTTGAGGGTGTGATGGACATCTAAAATCTCCTTGAAGTTGGAGATTGTGGATAGATTCTCACCATTGCTCCATTTGAGGCCCTCCAGGCAAGGAAGATCCTGTCCGCAGAGAAGGTGGGTAGTTGAGCAGTCCCACGCTAAACATTTGCCTTGAAGAAGAGTCCATTCCTCGAGGGTAACTCTATGTCTTTGGTCTAAGTCTTCGAACCTGATCCACTGGCCAATCTCTTGTTTCCAGAGTTGTTTCCACTGCTTGAACCCCTTGTTCCATAACCGCTTAGCAGTTTGGAGCTTCCATGACTCCACCCCCCTAATGCCATTGATCCGGAACCAGATAGAGTCATTTTGTCTTATCCCGGCTGCCCACTTCCACTCATCACTGATTCTGATGAATTGTTTGGCCTTGTTCTAACTCTTCCATAAGGAACACACAAGGCTAAAGCCTTTCGGGGATACCGGGTGGGGTGAGAATAAAAGCGTGAGGATCCCTATGTCCTTCCAAGTAGGATGGCTGACTAAGGTAAGGTCTTTCATGTTTCTGAAGATCAATTTAGCCCAAGAGGACTCACTACTGCTCCAAGCCTTCATAAACCACTTTGCCACCAACTTGTCAGCCAACCCAGCGATATCCAAAATACCCAAGCCCCCTGAGTCTTTTGAGCTAATGCAAGTTTCCCATTTGATTTTTGGAATCCCACTCCTATTGGGGTCCCCGATCATAAGAAGTTTCTGCAGATTCTTTCCACTTTGGCCAACTCTTTTTCCTTAGGTCTCCAACATGAGATAAAGTAAATAGTGGTAGAAAGCATAAATGTGTTAACAACCATTGCACGTCCTGCCAAGTTAACTTGCATACCTTTCCAATGATTTAGTTTGCTATCCACTTTGGATAGCACCCAGTTCCATTGTTGTTCCATTGAGATGCCGAGGCCCATCCGAATACTAAGGTCATGGAAAACTTGACCTCTAGGGATAGCTTGACACCCCTAATCTAACAACAGTTGGGGTGGAGGTCCACAGATTCCTCTGAAAGCAGTTTTAACATAGTTGATTTTTGAACCTGAGGCCACACAAAAGGTGTCGAGGCAGCTCTAGAACACCTCAATGTTGTTCGTATCATTATGTACAAAGGCATTCATGTCATTGGCAAAGAGTCTCGCAATCATTTGTCGATGATCAAGAGGAAGGAAAAGACCCTTAAGATTGCGAGCATCCATGTGAAACTTTAATAGGCAACTGAGGCCATTCGAGGCGATAGCGAAGAGTAGTGGAGCCAGTGGGCATCCTTGCCTAATAGATCTTTTTAAACGTATGGGCGCAGAGAGCTTACGGTTGATATTTATTCTCGTTGAAGCATTTCCAAGTAGAGTGGAAACCATCTTCGTGAATTCTTGGCTGCATCCAAGGTCATTCAATGATTGAAGAATAAAGTCCCACTCCAATCCGTCATACGCTTTGTCGAAGTCGATCTTAATGAATACCAGATCTTGTGTAGACTCCTCAGCAAATGCAAGGCCTTCCCAAATATCAACAATTGCTTCAAGTATAGATCTGCCTTTGATGAAACCTTTCTGGTCCTCACAAAGCCATGATTTTAAATGACAAGAGACTTTGTTGGCGATAACTTTGGCAATTATCTTTGTATCCAGTTTGAAGCATGGTAATCGGCTGCCAGTTTTCAATTTTGTTCTTATCTCCACTTTTGTGAATTAACTTGATGACACCATTATTAAGACACTCCGGGAGGGCACCAAAAGAGAGAGCCTCTTGCCACACCAGGCGTAGCGGGGTGGCCACCATGTGCTTAAAGGACTTGAAAAAATCATTGGTGTGGCCATCAGGACCCGAACTTTTTCATTTGGGAAGAGCATCGATAACCTCGATAATTTCATTCTCGAAAATGTTAGCATCCAACAGAGAATTCATGTTTTGTGGGATTCTAGATTGAGCAACCCTTGAGATGGTTGCCATGCAGTCACGCCTGAGCGGGGAAAGAGGAGTCGAGACCCCGAGAAGATGGGTAAAGTGCTTGACGATGATAGATTCCGTGTCACTTAGTATCTCGCACTCTTTTCTAGTCATGTCTTTTTATTATAAGGGCAGCCTGCCCTTTTTTTTTTCTAATTGTAAGGGCAGTCTGCCACTCATATTGTACTCTGAATTGAAAGACCAGAGTTCAACTCTCGTATCGGTGTGACATTGATCCCTTGAAATTATACTATAAAAGGAATTCCATATAAATTCAATCTCAATAGAAGAGTAGTTTCATAGAAGCTCTAGAAGTTGGAAGCAAAAGTAGGGTTGTTTCACATTGAGCCATAACACTCCTTCAAGAGATGAAAGCTCTCAAACAGCATTGTTTGTCAGCACACACAATTTCTGTTTGACATCTCGTATTAACATCGGTTGCCAGCACACACAATTTTTTATTCCTGTTTGATATCTCGTATTAATATTGGTTCTCAGCACACACAATTTCATGCCATTTGGTTGGGACACTTGAGAGCATAGTTTTCCTATACTCTGTTAAGAGCAGGAGTGCTGAATCTCAAAGACGATAGACTTTCTGATTTTTTAATTATATGTGTATCTATCTGGTTATTATTTATTAGAAATACATATTTCTAATTTATCCTTCATTCTGATTTTTTCTTCACACAACGTGGTTGCACACTTTCTTTTCGCTCCATGTTCCACCCATATCTATAAAGAAGTTGAAGGTGGCATTATAGTTTTGAAAGTTCCCCAAATGGCTCCAAATCGGAGAAGGCTCTTGCACTTCGGAGTTTGAAGCAAACATACGCAAGAAAGGTCCAAAACACGTTGAATCATTGACAAAACATGACATTTAGCACAAAATGAATAAGCAACATTCATCTTCTCTATGAATAATTTCTATTTTGCTTACATTTAGTCCACCATTATTTACAATAACATTGATACAAGCCAATGGATATGTTCCCTTACTTCATTATCCACAAGCTTATGCAAAAGAATGAATTCACAAACTTATGCAGAAGAATCAACACACAAAGCTTATAGAAGGCTTTAGATAATGTGTCAATAGATATTGACATGTGCTACTTCTTAATCATCAACGAAGAGAAATTCATGCTCGTTTGTAGTCGTCCATTCTTGTCATCTGCTGGAAGTAATGCATGCATATGTCTGATATTTTCCTCGTGGATATAAAAACTAATCCAAGCTTTCCCTATTGGACACACACTATTCTTATAGGACTACAAGCGCATATGTCATAGAAATGGACCTGACGAATTCTTGTCTCCAAGATAACATTGATTCAATAAGCTGAGGTGGAGACTTGTCACTTGGGTGGCATGATGTGGCTACAAAGTCTATGCACCTTGTAATAGGCCTCTTTTCTAGTGAAATAATTCATTTTGAACTTTCTGAATTTCACTGTGGGGATAATGCTTAGAACGGATAATTAGGTCATTTTATGCATATAGGAGAAGTTTTGGGTTGAGAAGTTTCATATTCTCTCTCTAGACCTTAATTGCATCATGTTTTCCAGTGGGATTTTGAAGGTGGAGATGAAAGAATTAAGGAAAACTCTGTGTGCGGGAAAGGTAGAGCAAGTATAAGAGAATTAAAGTGCCTGTGTGAGATTTTTGTGAATCATGTTCTAAGTACCTCGTTCAGGGTCCTACGTTTAGTTCATTGTAAGAAAATGCCTTGATTTTACTCTCTCTAGAATTTTAAACTTTGCAGGGCTCAAAAGTGGCATTTGGAGGTGGATTTGGACCTCGGACGACTCTATCAATATTGTGCAGATCAAAAAATTGAATAAAAGTGTCTCTCACAAGCTTAACCTAATTCCTCATTGTTTTTGAGTTACAGTGCTTTGAAAAGTGCTGTTTTTTTCAACACTTGAAAGAAAAACAAGGGCTTGTCTAATTCTATTCGAATCCGTGATTCTCATGCTCACGTGTCACCATGTCTAATTATGTATGTTTTCGGATATGTCTTCTTGGTTTTTTTCTGCTATTCTTGACAGGTATGCTAAAAGAAAACGAAGTACACTACGATCGCATGGCTTTTTGCGAAAGTTTTGGAGAAACTCGACGTTTTCTAAATTTGGTGGATGGCACACTTCTTTGGGGGGCACGGGTGTGATCAAACGGAAAAAGATAAGAAGGCATGCGCATCAACACGGAGGACACACAGAAATCTGAGAATTACCTTGTGATTGAGAGTGTGATTGAGAGTGAGAGTGAGAGTGAGAGTGAGAGTGTGATTGAGACTGTGAGTGAGAATGCGATTGTGATAGCTCGGGGGTGGTCAGAAGGTAGAGGCTTCGTCAAGAAGCTATTGTCCAAAGCTATTGTAACCATTGATTCACATCTATAATATCAAAATTCTTCCTTCTCTGCGTCATATTTGTTCTACTCTTCCACATCAGATTTTCTTTTACCTTGTGCAATCTCTGCGTTCTTCTCTCCACTGTTATTTCTGAGTAATCGAAAGATTGTGATTGGGGATAGATTGTGATTGAGGAAACGCTACAAGTGGTATTAGAGTAGAATCAATCCGCGGGAACGAGGGAAGGTCTAACACAAAAGGTTCGTGAACAAGAGGAGCTTATTCAGAAGCTTCTTGGTGAATTGCGCAAAGAACGAGGGGGAAAGAAACCAGAAGGAGCAACAAATTTGTTTGTGGAGCTGAACGATGAAATAGATGATGGTGCGGGAACATCTAGCGTACCTCACGAAAAACAAAATCGCAATTCTGAAGATATGGAACCAGGTGAGTTTGCCCTTAACCAAGTCTTCAAGAAGGGAAAGTTAAATGATTTTGATGGCGAGAGGAAGAGTGGCGAAGATCTTGAGGCATGGATTGAAGAACTAGAGGATTTCTTTGATCTTCGACAAATTTAGTGAAGAGTCGAAGGCAAAAGTTGGGATCCTACATCTGCGTGGGATCGTGAAGCTATGGTGGAAGTCATATATGCCGACTCGAACGCGTTTTGGTCCTGTTCTATGGAAGGAATTTAGAGAACAAGCTGAAAAACGCTATTGTTCTCCACACTACCATATGGAGAAGAAGATGGAGTTCTACAATTTTCGACAACACGAAAGTGACAAGCATAGCTTATCTGTTGATGAGTAGAAAGAGAAGTTCCTACGTCTTCATAAATATGCATTAGAGGTAAGTGGTAATGCTCTAAAGAGTAAATCTATTCAAGGGCTTCGTGAGGAACTTCGCTATCAAGTCAAGGGATCTGGATGCATTGATTTTCTTTGAGAAGATGGAGAAGTTCAATTTGCAGAAGGCAAAAAGAAGCAGATTCATTGCAATAGGACATAGGCCAGAAAGACCTATTGCAATGAACATGAACAATTCAAAGAAAAATCCATCTTCTAACGAGCAAGGTAAGAACCCTGCTCGGTCGGTGGAAAATCAAAGGAGGCGTCAATCAATTGAGTGGGAACAAGACCCTAATTTTATTGAGAGGGAAAAAAGACTTGGTCTGTGTTTTCTTTGCGGGGAGCAAGGGCATCGGACATATGAGTGCCCGAACAAGGCAGTCTTTCGACCCGCATAATCAAAAGCGATAAACATCATCGAGGAGGGTACAATTATTGAGGAAGCAGATGATGGCAATAAGTGCGCTAACTCTACTTTACGTTGCATGGTGGTTAGTTCTTTCCCAAAGGCTTTTGTAATCACGATTCCGGGTATGATTTCTACGCATAAAACCAGATTTTTGATCGATTCAGGTAGTACCCATTGTTTTCTGTCTTTCAAATTGGTACAGAATCTAGGGATAGCCCTAAATATGCAGATAACCAGACCTGTAGAGATGGCCAATGGACGATTACACTACACAAAAGGATATGTTGAAAACCTTGAATTTACTCTTTCTAATAGACGCTTTTTTGGAAGCTTCCATGTAATTGAGATGAAACAGAGTGATGTAATCATAGGTATGGATTGGTTAGTTAAAAATTCTGCAACAATTAATTGTGAACAAAGAACGATCACTGTGAAGCTAAATGATGAATCTATTCATATTCTAGGTGATGTCTTTAATCCTAAGCCTACTATTATTTCTGTTATGCAGATAATTAGAGGTATACGTGATGGCTGCAAAACATTTGTAGTGTATGTGAACAATCTGCATCATGAAGGTAATCACGAAGATATTCCAGATTACGTAGGAAATCTCTTGAAAGAATATGCCGATGTATTTCCGGAAGACTTGCCTGGTATACCCCCACCTAGGCAGATTGACCACGCCATTGACCTATATCAAGGGAGCGAACCATATTCTAGAGCACCCTATAGATTTAACATTGATGAGCTAAAGGAGCTTAAGATTCAATTAGATGATCTTTTGAAGAAAAGCTTAATAAATCCGAGTGTCTCACTTTGGGGTGCGCCTGTTTTATTTCAGAAGAAGAAAGACGGCTCTTACAGATTATGCATTGACTATAGCGGGTTGAAGAAAAGAACAATTAAGAATAAGTATCCACCCCCTCACATAGATGACTTATTAGGTCAATTAAGTGGAGCGACCATATTCAGAAAGATTGACTTAAGATGTGGATATCACCAAATTAGGATCAAAACAGAGGATATTCCTAAGACGGCTTTTCGAACACGATATGGTCACTATGAGTTTATGGTTCTACCTTTTGGTTTAACAAACGCTCCTGCCGCATTTATGTGCTTGATGAATAATATTTTTCATGATTACCTAGATGAATTCATCTTAGTCTTCCTTGATGATATATTTGTGTACTCTAAAGATGATTCGGAGCATGCGGTACATCTCAAGAAGACTTTGCAGACTCTTAGAGAACACAAATTGTATGGGAAAAAGAGTAAGTGTTTCTTTGCCAAGGATAAACTTGTGTATCTAGGAAGATTAATATCAAAAGAAGGAATCCTTATAGATGAAGATAAAGTAAAAACAATAGTTGATTGGCCGATTCCTAAGACTGTAAGGGATGTTAGTAGTTTGCTTGGGTTGGCACAATATGAAAGAGCACATATTAAGGATTTCTCTAAGATAGCTACTCGCCTCACCGAATTAACTAAAAAGAATGTAGGATTTGCGTGGAGTGATGCCTGTCAAAAATCATTTGAAACATTGAAACAAAAAGTCGTTGAGAATTGTGTTTTGAACATACCAGAAATGGGAAAGCCTTTTGTGGTTGCATGTGATGAAAGTGGTAGTCAGATAGGATGTGTTATTTCACAAGATGGCAGGGTGGTCGCATATGAGTCTAGAAAACTAACAAAACATGAACTTAACTATCCTACTCATGATTTAGAAATGCTTGCTGTTGTGCATGCACTTAAGCATTGGAGACATCTATTGTTAGGGGTTAAGTTTGAATTGAAAATAGATCATCAAAGTCTAAAATACATACCATTGCTTAACAATAGGCAGAAGCGTTGGATTGAATTATTAAGCGAGTATGATTTTGACATTAAGTATCTTGCTAGTAAGGAAAATAAGGTTGCTGATGCATTGAGTCAGAGACCTTTGTGTAATCTTGTTTCTATAATAAATTCTGATTTTCTCAGTCAAATTCAAGAAGAGATAAAACAGGATCCTTTTTATGCACCTATTTTGAATGCTTTGAATGCGAACAGGGGATCGACGTATGAGGAAAATTTTCATTTGCAGGATGGAACACTCTATTGTAACAATCGGCTATGCTTATCTTTTGAATCTTCAGTAAAAGTTAAAATACTGCATGATTGTCATGATGCATCTTTTTCTGCACATTCAGGTTATTCAAGGACATATGTTAAAACAAAGTATTCTTACTTTTGGCCGTGTATGAAGTGGGATATTATAAAATATGTAAATGAATGTTTGAAGTGCCAACAGGAATGCTTCAACCTTTGGATGTTCCAAATCAGAAGTGGGAGTCTATTTCTATGGACTTTATCACTAAGCTACCTATGACCAGAAGTAAGCATGATACCATATTTGTTGTAGTCGATCGGCTTACGAAGATGGCACACTTCTTTCCTATGAAAAAGACTGATACTGCTTTGAATGTTGCAAGAATCTTTGTAAAAGAAATATTTCTATTGCATGGAATGCCTAAAAGCATAATTTCTGATAGAGATTCTAGATTTACATCAAACTTCTGGAAAGCGACATTTGAATCCATTGGAACTCAACTTCGTATGAGTATAGCTTTCCCTCCACAAACTGATGGGGAAACCGAGAGGGTTAACAGGGTAGTTGAGAATATGTTGCGTATGTATGTGAATGAAAAGGAGGATAATTGGAGTGAATATTTACCCTTGGTTGAGTTTGCATACAATAGTGCATGGCATGCATCTATAAAAATGACTCCGTATGAAGCTATGTATGGTTATAATTGTTTGACTCCACCTTCGTTTTTGGGTTTTCCAAATAAAGTAGAAGTATCCAAAGAAATGCTTGATA
The DNA here is from genome assembly GCA_020310875.1 of Ceratopteris richardii. Lineage (NCBI taxonomy): Eukaryota > Viridiplantae > Streptophyta > Polypodiopsida > Polypodiales > Pteridaceae > Ceratopteris > Ceratopteris richardii. The sequence goes on from CM035436.1 coordinate 113,676,354, forward strand.
AGATGGATGAAGAACTTGGAAAAATTAAGAAACATATAAGAGAAGCTCAGAAAATACAAAAGAAGTTCTATGATTTAAAGAGAAGACCACTTGAATTCCAAGTTAATGATATGGTATTTCTTAAAGTTAATCCTCACCGATCTAACTTGTTGCTAGGGAAGGATCATAGACTTTCTCCTCGATATGCAAGCCCTTTTAAATTTTTGAAAAAGATCGGATCTCTTGCTTATTTGTTGGAATTACCTCAATATCTAAATGTGCATCCTATATTTCATGTCATCTTACTTAAAAGATATGTGTCTAATGTGGCTCATGTTTTGCAGGACAATTATAAGCTGAAAGATGATGGCTCTTTTGAGCTTCAACCGGAAATAATATTAGATAGGAAGGAAAAGTTTCTTAGAAATAGATCTACAGTAGAAATTTTGGTGAAATGGCATTCATACCCAGTAGAATATTCGAGTTCGGTAACCTAATTCCTCATTGTTTTTGAGTTACAAGGCTTTGAAAAGTGCCGTTTTTTCCAACACTTTAAAAAAGGAAAAAAAAACAAGGGCTTGTCTAATTCTATTCGAATCCGTGATTCTCATGCTCACATGTCACCATGTATAATTATGTATGTTTTCGGATATGTCTTCTTGGTTTTTTTTTTGCTATTTTTGACAGGTATGCTAAAAAAAAAGGAAGTACACTATGATCGCATGGCTTTTTGCGAAAGTTTTGGAGAAACTCGACTTTTTCTAAATTTGGTGGATCGCACACTTCTTTGGGGGGCACGGCTGCGATCAAACGGAAAAAGATAAGAAGGCCTGTGCATCAACACGGAGGACACATAGAAATCTGAGACTTACCTTGTGATTGAGAGTGTGATTGAGAGTGAGAGTGAGAGTGAGAGTGTGATTGAGAGTGCGAGTGAGAATGTGATTGTGATAGCTCGCAGGTGGTCGGGAGGTAGACGCTTCATCAAGAAGCTATTGTCCAAAGCTATTGTAACCATTGATTCACATCTATAATATCAGAATTCTTCCTTCTCTACATCATATTTGTTCTACTCTTCCGCATCAGATTTTCTTTTACCTTGTGCAATCTCTGCGTTCTTCTCTCCACTGTTATTTTTGAGTAATCGAAAGATTATGATTGGGGATAGATTGTGATTGAGGAAACGCTACAAGTGGTATCAGAGCAGAATCAATCCGCGGGAACAATGGAAGGTCTAACACAAAAGGTTCGTGAACAAGAGGAGCTTATTCAGAAGCTTCTTGGTGAATTGCGCAAAGAACGAGGGGGAAAGCAACCAGAAGGAGCAACAAATTTGTTTGTGGAGCTGAACGATGAAATAGATGAAGGTGCGGGAACATCTAGCGTACCTCGCGAAAAACAAAAACGCAATTCTCAAGATATGGAAACAGGTGAGTTTTCCCTTAACCATGTCTTCAAGAAGGCAAAGTTAAATGATTTTGATGGCGAGAAGAAGAGTAGCGAAGATCTTGAGGCATGGATTGAAGAACTAGAGAATTTCTTTGATCTTCGACAATTTAGTGAAGAGTCCAAGGCAAAAGTTGGGATCCTGCATCTGCGTGGGATCGCGAAGCTATGGTGGAAGTCATATATGCAGACTCGAACGCGTTCTGGTTCTGTTCTAAGGAAGGAATTTAGAGAACAAGTTGAAAAACGCTATTGTTCTCCACACTACCATATGGAGAACAAGATGGAGTTCTACAATTTCTGACAACACGAAAGTGACAAGCATAGCTTATCTGTTGATGAGTACAAAGAGAAGTTCCTACGTCTTCATAAATATGCATTAGAGGTTAGTGGTAATGCTCTAAAGAGTAAATTTATTGAAGGGCTTCGTGAGGAACTTTGCTATCAAGTCAAGGGATCTGGATGCATTGATTTTCTTGATGTTGTTGCGATGGTTGAGAACTTTGAGAAGATGGAGAAGTTCAATTTGCAGAAGGCAAATAGAAGCATATTCATTGCAACGGGACATAGGCCACAAAGACCTGTTGCAATGAACATGAACAATTCAAAGAAAACTCCATCTTCTAACGACCAAGGTAAGGACCCTGCTTGGCAGGTGGAAAATCAAAGCCGGCGTCAACCAATTGAGTGGCAACAAGACCCTAATTTTATTGAGAGGGCAAAAAGACTTGGTCTCTGTTTTCGTTGCGGGGAACAAGGGCATCGGACATATGAGTGCCCAAACAAGGCAATCTTTCGACCCGTACAATCAAAAGCGATAAACATCATCGAGGAGGGTACAATTATTGAGGAAGCAAATTATGGCGGTAAGTGCGCTAACTCTACTTTACGTTGCATGGTGGTTAGTTCTTTCCCAAAAGCTTCTGTAATCACGATTCCGGGTATGATTTCTGCACATAAAACCAGATTTTTAATCGATTCAGGTAGTACCCATTGTTTTCTATCTTTCAAATTGGTACAAAATCTAGGGATAGCCCTAAATATGTAGATAACGAGACCTGTAGAGATGGCCAATGAACGATTACACTACACGAAAGGATATGTTGTAAACCTTGAATTTACTCTTTCTAATAGACGTTTTTCTCGAAGCTTCCATGTAATTGAGATGAAACAGAGTGATGTAATCATAGGTATGGATTGGTTAGTTAAAAATTCTGCGACAATTAATTGTGAACAAAGAACGATCAGTGTGAAGCTAAATGATGAATCTATTCATATTCTAGGTGATGTCTTTAATCCTAAGCCTACTCTTATTTCTACTATGCAGATAATTAGACGTATACCTGATGGCTGCAAAACATTTGTAGTGTATGTGAACAATCTGCATCAAGAAGGTAATGACGAAGATATTCAAGATTACGTAGGAAATCTCTTGAAAGAATATGCCGATGTATTCCAGAAGACTTGCCAGGTATACCCCCACATAGGCAGATTGACCACGCCATTGACCTATATCCAGGGAGTGAACCATATTCTAGAGCACCCTATAGATTTAACATTGATGAACTAAAGGAGCTTAAGATTCAATTAGATGATCTTTTGAAGAAAGGCTTAATAAAACCGAGTGTCTCACCTTGGGGTGCGCCTGTTTTATTTCAGAAGAAGAAAGACGACTCTTACAGATTATGCATTGACTATAGGGGGTTGAATAAAAGAACAATTAAGAATAAGTATCCACTCCCTCACATAGATGACTTATTAGGTGAATGAAGTGGAGCGACCGTACTCACCAAGATCTGGATTGACTTAAGATTGACTTAAGATCTGGATATCACCAAGTTAGGATCAAAACAGAGGATATTCCTAAGACGGCTTTTCGAACACGATATGGTCACTATGACTTTACGGTTCTACCTTTTGGTTTAACAAACGGTCTTGCCACATTTATGTGCTTGATGAATAATATTTTTCACGATTACCTAGATGAATTCATCTTAGTCTTCCTTGATGATATATTTTTGTACTCTAAAGATGATTCGGAGCATGTGGTACATCTCAAGAAGACTTTGCAGACTCTTAGAGAACACAAATTGTATGGGAAAAAGAGTAAGTGTTTCTTTGCTAAGGATAAACTTGTGTATCTAGGAAGAGTAATATCAAAAGAAGGAATCCTTATAGATGAAGATAAAGTAAAAACAATAGTTGATTGGCCGATTCCTAAGACTGTAAGGGATGTTAGATGTTTTCTTGGGTTGGCACAATATGAAAGAGCACATATTAAGGATTTCTCTAAGACAGCTACCCCCCTCAGCGAATTAACTAAAAAGAATGTAGGATTTGCGTGGAGTGATGCCTTTCAAAAATCATTTGAAACATTGAAACAAAAAGTCGTTGAGAATTGTGTTTTGAAAATACCGGAAATGGATGTGTTATTTCACAAGATGGCAGGGTGGTCGCATATGAGTCCAGAAAACTAAGAAAACATGAACTTAACTATCCTACTCATGATTTAGAAATGCTTGCTGTTGTGCATGCACTTAACCATTGGAGACATCTATTGTTAGGGGATAAGTTTGAAATGAAAACAGATCATCAAAGTCTAAAATACATCTTCCCTCAACCATTGCTTAACAACAGGCAGAAGCGTTGGATTGAAGTATTAAGCGAGTATGATTTTGACATTAAGTATCTTGTTGGTAAGGAAAATAAGGTTGCTGATGCATTAAGTCGGAGACCTTTGTGTAACCTTGTTTCTGTAATAAATTCTGATTTTCTCAGTCAAATTCAATAAGAGATAAAACAGGATCCTTTTTATGCACCTATTTTGAATGCTTTGAATGTCAACAGGGGACCGACGTATGAGTAAAAATTTCATTTGCAAGATGGAACACTGTATTGTAACAATCGGCTATGCTTATCTTCTGAATCTCCACTAAAAGTTAAAATGCTGCATGATTGTCATGATGCACCTTTCTCTGCACATCCAGGTTATTCAAGCACATATGTTAAAACAAAGTATTCTTACTTTTGGCCGTGTATGAAGTGGGATATTAGAAAATATGTAAATGAATGTTTGAAGTGCCAACAGGTGAAATCTCAGTTTAAGAGGATGCCAGGAATGCTTCAACCTTTGGATGTTCCGAATCAAAAGTGGGAGTCTATTTCTATGGACTTTATCACTAAGCTACCTATGACCAGAAGTAAGCATGATACCATATTTTTTGTAGTCGATCGGCTTACCAAGATGGCACACTTCTTTCCTATGAAAAAGACTGATACTGCTTTGAATGTTGCTAGAATCTTTGTAAAAGAAATATTTCAATTGCATGGAATGCCTAAAAGCATAATTTCTGATAGAGATTCTAGATTTAAGTCAAACTTCTAGAAAGCGACACTTGAATCCTTTGGAACTCAACTTCGTATGAGTACAGCTTTCCATCCACAAACTGATGGGGAAACCAAGAGGGTTAACAAGGTAGTTGAGGATATGTTGCGTATGTATGTGAATGAAAAGCAGGATAATTGGAGTGAATATTTACCCTTGGATGAGTTTGCATACAATAGTGCATGACATGCATCTATAAAAATGACTCTGTTTGAAGCTATGTATGGTTATAATTGTTTGACTCCACCTTCGTTTTTGGGTTTTCCAAATAAAGTAGAAGTATCCAAAGAAATGCTTGATAAGATGGATGAAGAACTTGGAAACATTAAGAAACATATAAGAGAAGCTCAGAAAAGACAAAAGAAGTTTTATGATTTAAAGAGAAGACCACTTGAATTCCAAGTTAATGATATGGTATTTCTTAAAGTTAATCCTCACCGATCTAACTTGTTGCTAGGGAAGGATCATAGACTTTCTCCTCGATATGCAGGCCCTTTTAAAGTTTTGAAAAAGATCGGATCTCTTTCTTATTTGGTGGAATTACCTAAATATCTAAATGTGCATCCTGTATTTCATGTCAGCTTACTTAAAAGATATGTGTCTAATGTGGCTCATGTTTTGCAGGACAATTATTAGGTGAAAGATGATGGCTCTTTTGAGCTTGAACCGGAAATAATATTGGATAGGAAGGAAAGATTTCTTAGAAATAGATCTAGAGTAGAAACTTTGGTGAAATGGCATTCATGCCCAGTAGAAGATTCGAGTTGGGTAACCTAATTCCTCATTGTTTTTGAGTTACAGGGCTTTGAAAAGTGCCGTTTTTTCCAACACTTAAAAAAAAAAATCAAGGGCTTGTCTAATTCTATTCAAATCCGTGATTCTCATGCTCACGTGTCACCATGTCTAATTATGTATGTTTTCGGATATGTCTTCTTGGTTTTTTTCTGCTATTTTTGACAGGTATGCTAAAAAAAAACAAACTACACTACGATCGCATGGTTTTTTGCAAAAGTTTTGGAGAAACTCGACTTTTTCTAAATTTGCTGGATTGCACACTTCTTTGGGGGGCACGACTCCGATCAAACGGAAAAAGATAAGAAGACCTGCGCATCAACACGGAGGACACACAGAAATCTGAGAATTACCTTGTGATTGAGAGTGTGATTGAGAGTGAGAGTGAGAGTGAGAGTGTGATTGAGAAAGCCAGTGAGAATGCGATTCTGATAGCTCGGGGATGGTCGGGAGGTAGACGCTTCGTCAAGAAGCTATTGTCCAAAGCTATTGTAACCATTGATTCATATCTATAATATTAGAATTCTTCCTTCTCTGTGTCATATTTGTTCTACTCTTCCACATCAGATTTTCTTTTACCTTGTGCAATCTCTGCATTCTTCTCTCCACTGTTATTTGTGAGTAATCGAAAGATCGTGATTGGGGATAGATTGTGATTGAGGAAACGCTACAAGTGGTATCAGAGCAGAATCAATCCGCGGGAACGATGGAAGGTCTAACACAAAAGGTTCGTGAACAAGAGGAGCTTATTCAGAAGCTTCTTGGTGAATTGCGCAATGAACGAGGGGGAAAGCAACCAGAAGAAGCAACAAATTGGTTTGTGGAGCTGAATGATGAAATAGATGAAGGTGCGGGAACATCTAGCGTACCTCGCGAAAAACAAAAACGCAATTCTGAAGATATGGAACCATGTGAGTTTGCCCTTAGCCAAGTCTTCAAGAAGGCAAAGCTAAATGATTTTGATGGCGAGAAGAAGAGTGGCGAAGGTCTGGAGGCATGGATTGAAGAACTAGAGGATTTCTTTGATCTTCGACAATTTAGTGAAGAGTCCAAGGCAAAAGTTGGGATCCTGCATCTGCGTGGGATCGCGAAGCTATGGTGGAAGTCATATATGCAGACTCGAAACACGTTCTGGTCCTGTTCTATGGAAGGAATTTAGAGAACAAGCTGAAAAATGCTATTGTTCTCCACACTACCATATGGAGAAGAAGATGGAGTTCTACAATTTCCGACAACACAAAAGTGAAAAGCATAGCTTATCTGTTGATGAGTCCAAAGAGAAGTTCCTACGTCTTCATAAATATGCATTAGACGTTAGTGGTAATGCTCTAAAGAGAAAATTTATTGAAGGGCTTCGTGAGGAACTTCGCTATCAAGTCAAGGGATCTGGATGCATTGATTTTCTTGATGCTGTTGGGATGGCTGAGAACTTTGAGAAGATGGAGAAGTTGAATTTGCAGAAGGCAAATAGAAGCAGATTCATTGCAACGGGACATAGGCCACAAAGACCTGTTGCAATGAACATGAACAATTCAAAGAAAACTCCATCTTCTAACGACCAAGGTAAGAACCCTACTTGACCAGTGGAAAATCAAAGGAGGCGTCAACCAATTGAGTGGCAACAAGACCCTAATTTTATTGAGAGGGCAAAAAGACTTGGTCTGTGTTTTCGTTGCGGGGAGCAAGGGCATTGGACATATGAGTGCCCGAACAAGGCAGTCTTTCGAACCGCACAATCAAAAGCGATAAACATCATCGAGGATGGTACAATTATTGAGGAAGCAGATGATGGCACTAAGTGCGCTAACTCTACTTTACGTTGCATGATGGTTAGTTCTTTCCCAAAGGCTTCTGTAATCACGGTTCCGGGTATGATTTCTGCGCATAAAACCAGATTTCTCATCGATTCAGGTAGTACCCATTGTTTTCTATCTTTCAAATTGGTACAGAATCTAGGGATAGCCCTAAATATGCACATAATCAGACCTGTAGAGATGGCCAATGGACGATTACACTACACGAAAGGATATGTTGAAAACCTTGAATTTACTCTTTCTAATAGACGCTTTTCTGGAAGCTTCCATATAATTGAGATGAAACAGAGTGATGTAATCATAGGTATGGATTGGTTAGTTAAAAATTATGCGACAATTAATTGTGAACAAAGAACGATCACTGTGAAGCTAAATGATGAATCTATTCATATTCTAGGTGATGTCTTTAATCCTAAGCCTAGTCTTATTTCTGCTATGTAGATAATTAGAGGTATATGTGATGGCTCCAAAACATTTGTAGTGTATGTGAACAATCTGCATCAGGAAGGTAATGACGAAGATATTCCAGATTACGTAAGAAATCTCCTGAAAGAATATGCCGATGTATTTCCAGAAGACTTGCCTGGTATACCCCCACCTAGGCAGATTGACCACGCCATTGACCTATATCCAGGGAGTGAACCATATTCTAGAGCACCGTATAGATTTAACATTGATGAACTAAAGGAGCTTAAGATTCAATTAGATGATCTTTTGAAGAAAGGGTTAATAAAACCTAGTGTCTCACCTTGGGATGCGCCTGTTTTATTTCAGAAGAAGAAAGATGGCTCTTACAGATTATGCATTGACTATAGGGGGTTGAATAAAAGAACAATTAAGAATAAGTATCCACTCCCTCACATAGACGACTTATTAGGTCAATTAAGTGGAGCGACCGTATTCACAAAGATTGACTTAAGATCTGGATATCACCAAATTAGGATCAAAACAGAGGATACTCCTAAGATGACTTTTCAAACACGATATGGTCACTATGAGTTTACGGTTCTACCTTTTGGTTTAACAAACCCTCCTGCCACATTTATGTGCTTGATGAATAATATTTTTCACGATTACCTAGATGAATTCATCTTAGTCTTCTTTGATGATATATTTGTGTACTCTAAAGATGATTCAAAGCATGCGGTACATCTCAAGAAGACTTTATAGACTCTTAGAGAACACAAATTGTATGGGAAAAAGAGTAAGTGTTTCTTTGCTAAGGATAAGCTTGTGTATCTAGAAAGAGTAATATCAAAAGAAGGAATCCTTATAGATGAAGATAAAGTAAAAACAATAGTTGATTGGCCGATTCCTAAGACTGTAAGGGATGTTAGAAGTTTTCTTGGGTTGGCACAATATGAAAGAGCACATATTAAGGATTTCTCTAAGATAGCTACTCCCCTCACCAAAAGTCTAAAATACATCTTCACTCAACCATTGCTTAAGAACGGGCAGAAGTGTTGGATTGAATTATTAAGCGAGTATGATTTTGACATTAAGTATCTTGCTGGTAAGGAAAATAAGGTTGCTGATGCATTGAGTCGGAGACCTTTGTATAATCTTGTTTCTGTAATAAATTCTGATTTTCTCAGTCAAATTCAAGAAGAGATAAAAAAGGATCCTTTTTATGCACCTATTTTGAATGCTTTGAATGCGAACACGGGATCGACGTATGACGAACAATTTCATTTGCAGGATGGAACACTGTATTGTAACAATCGGCTATGCTTATCTTCTGAATCTCCACTAAAAGTTAAAATACTGCATGATTGTCATGATGCATCTTTTTCCGTACATCCAGGTTATTCAAGGACATATGTTGAAACAAAGTATTCTTACTTTTGGCCGTGTATGAAGCGGGATATTAGAAAATATGTAAATGAATGTTTGAAGTGCCAACAGGTGAAATCTGAGTTTAAGAGGATGCCAGGAATGCTTCAACCTTTGGATGTTCCAAATCATAAGTGGGAGTCTATTTCTATGGACTTTATCACTAAGCTACCTATGACCTGAAGTAAGCATGACACCATATTTGTTGTAGTCGATCGGCTTACCAAGATGGCACACTTCTTTCCTATGAAAAAGACTGATACTGCTTTGAATGTTGCAAGAATCTTTGTAAAAGAAATATTTCGATTGCATGGAATGCCTAAAAGCATAATGTCTGATAGAGATTCTAGATTTACGTCAAACTTCTGGAAAGCGACATTTGAATCCATTGGAACTCAACTTCTTATGAGTATAGCTTTCCATCCACAAACTGATGGGGAAAGCGAGAGGGTTAACAAGGTAGTTGAGGATATGTTGTGTATGTATGTGAATGAAAAGCAGGATAATTGGAGTGAATATTTACCCTTGGTTGAGTTTGCATACAATAGTGCATGGCATGCATCTGTAAAAATGACTCCGTTTGAAGCTATGTATGGTTATAATTGTTTGACTCCACCTTCGTTTTTGGGTTTTCCAAATAAAGTAGAAGTATCCAAAGAAATGCTTGATAAGATGGATGAAGAACTTGGAAACATTAAGAAACATATAAGAGAAGCTCAAAAAAGACAAAAGAAGCTCTATGATTTAAAGAGAAGACCACTTGAATTCCAAGTTAATGATATGGTATTTCTTAAAGTTAATCCTCACCGATCTAACTTGTTGCTAGGGAAGGATCATAGACTTTCTCCTCGATATGCAAGCCCTTTTAAAGTTTTGAAAAAGATCGGATCTCTTGCTTATTTGCTGGAATTACCTAAATATCTAAATGTGCATCCTGTATTTCATGTCAGCTTACTTAAAAGATATGTGTCTAATGTGGCTCATGTTTTGCAGGACAATTATAAGCTGAAAGATGATGGCTCTTTTGAGCTTCAACCGGAAATAATATTAGATAGGAAGGAAAGATTTCTTAGAAATAGATCTATAGTAGAAATTTTGGTGAAATGGCAGTCATACCCAGTAGAAGATTCGAGTTGGGTAACCTAATTCCTCATTGTTTTTTAGTTACAAGGCTTTGAAAAGTGCCGTTTTTTCCAACACTAAAAAAAAAAAAAAACAAGGCCTTGTCTAATTCTACTCGAATCCGTGATTCTCATGCTCACGTGTCACCATGTCTAATTATGTATGTTTTCGGATATGTCTTCTTGGTTTTTTTCTGATATTTTTGACAGGTATGCTAAAAAAAAGGGAAGTACACTACGATCGCATGGCTTTTTGCGAAAGTTTTGGAGAAACTTGACTTTTTCTAAATTTGGTGGATCGCAGACTTCTTTGGGGGGCACGGCTGCGATCAAACGGAAAAAGATAAGAAGGCCTGCGCATCGACACGGAGGACACACAAAAATCTGAGAATTACCTCATGATTTAGAGTGTGATTGAGAGTGAGAGTGAGAGTGAGTATGTGATTGAGAGTGCGAGTTAGGATGCAATTGTGATAGCTCGAGGGTGGTCGGGAGGTAGAGGCTTCGTCAAGAAGCTATTGTCCAAAGCTATTGTAACCATTGATTCACATCTATAATATCAGAATTCTTCCTTCTCTGCATCATATTTGTTCTACTCTTCCGCATCAGATTTTCTTTTACCTTGTGCAATCTCTGCGTTCTTCTCTCCACTGTTATTTCTGAGTAATCAAAAGATTGTGATTGGGGATAGATTGTGATTGAGGAAACGCTACAAGTGGTATCAGAGCAAAATCAATCCGCGGGAACAATGGAAGGTCTAACACAAAAGGCTCATGAACAAGAGGAGCTTATTCAAAAGCTTCTTGGTGAATTGCGCAAAGAACGGGGGGGAAAGAAACCAGAAGGAGCAACAAATTTGTTTGTGGAGATGAACGATGAAATAGATGAAGGTGGGGGAACATCTAGCGTACCTCGCGAAAAACAAAAACGCAATTCTGAAGATATGGAACCAGGTGAGTTTGCCCTTAACCAAGTCTTCAAGAAGGAAAAGTTAAATGATTTGATGGCGAGAAGAAGAGTGGCGAAGATCTTGAGGCATGGATTGAAGAACTAGAGGATTTCTTTCATCTTGGATAATTTAGTGAAGAGTCCAAGGCAAAAGTTGGGATCCTGCAGCTACGTTGGATCGCGATGCTATGGTGGAAGTCATATATGCAGACTCGAACGCGTTCTGGTCCTAGAACAAGCTGAAAAACGCTATTGTTCTCCACACTACCATATGGAGAAGAAGATGGAGTTCTACAATTTCCAACAACACGAAAGTGACAAGCATAGCTTATTTGTTGATGAGTACAAAGAGAAGTTCCTACGTCTTCATAAATATGCATTAAGAAGGGCTTGTCTAATTGTATTCGAATCTGTGATTCTCATGCTCACGTGTCACCATGTCTAATTATGTATGTTTTCGGATATGTCTGAGAATTACCTTGTGATTGAGAGTGTGATTGAGAGTGAGAGTGAGAGTAAGAGTGTGATTGAGAGTGCGAGTGAGAATGCGATTGTGATAGCTCAGGGGTGGTCCGGAGGTAGAGGCTTCGTCAAGAAGCTATTGTCCAAAGCTATTGTAACCATTGATTCACATCTATAATATCAGAATTCTTCCTTCTTTGCGTCATATTTGTTCTACTCTTCCGCATCAGATTTTCTTTTACCTTGTGCAATCTCTGCGTTCTTCTCTCCACTATTATTTCTGAGTAATCGAAAGATTGTGATTGGGGATAGATTGTGATTGAGGAAACGCTACACACCTTGACTACATTGAAATTAGTTATGGTTGGTAAAGAGATGTCTTCCTAACAATGATGGTTCTCCGATTCCTCCATTGCTTCTCCAATGCTGCCATCCTTACAGGGAATTTGTAATAATTTTCTCTAATCAAGAAAACTCCTCCTCCTAGCACTCCTTCAGAGATCCTCTAGATTGTGTATCTTTATCATTCCTTCATTTTGGGTCCTTTTGGCACTCATAACATCTGTAATGGTGACCCTCTCCAAATCGTGCTTCACCATGTCGAAATAAAACCGAAAGTGAAGAACATCTCGTACTATCCATTCCTCTATTGAACATTCCCCATCTCAAAGCAGCCTCTCAATGTCTAGCCTATCCTTTTTCCAAGCTGCGAACTCTATCCCTATTGTCCTTCTCTTTTCTCCACACCACATGAGTGCTGGCTTCTTTTTCTAGAACTCTTGCATGCACCCTGCATAGAGTATCTTCCCAAAACTATATATATATATATATATATATATATATATATATATATATATATATGTGTGTGTGTGTATGTGTGTATGGTGTTTTATATCGATTTACACTTTTACTAGAATGTATTGACACCCATATCATAGCATACCATGTAGACATATGACGTACACATGAAACACATGCATACTCCAATATGCGCTCATGCTTTACACGTCCATGCAAATAAGCACACATGAAGTCACACATTTTAGCACATATACAATATAAGCAACAATATATTCACACGTATAAATATACTCATGCATATGCACATGCATACACATGCATGCACACATATTTACTTAGATATGCACATATGACAATAACACATATACATGCCTAGATACAAATCTACATATGCAATTATGTACTTACATAGGCGTGCATATACATACATTACACATATTGGAAGGCATTCACATGGACTTATTCACATACCGCACACACATGCACATGCATACATGCATATGGACATTTAATCTATACCTGACAACTTGAAGCCGATCTACGGGTCAATTTTTTTTTTTTTTCTTTAAAGAATTTCAGCCTTCGCCTATTCTCCCGAGCTTTAATTAAAATAAAATAGAAAAGTTACAAGGGAATGGAACTACTGCCCATGGGACCCCCGAATCTCACAATGCAGAGGACAAGTTCGGTGAGCTAGAGGGCATTAGAAATGCGGCAGATACATCTATCATCTCCCTCATGCGGGATCTATTTGGGTTTCAGCTTATTATCTTCGAGGACATAAATACAGTGGTGCCTAAATGGTGGGGACCTAATATCAGAGAGACTCTTTTTCCTAGAAGAAACAAGGATTTCTCAATCGACCATTCCTTTGGAGTTTGGCCAAAATTGATAGCACATCGCTCCATCCAAATCTTCCAAAGAGTCTCACCTCTGATGGCATTTCACAGCCTTGATGAGCAGCCAACCGCTTCCCCCAACGTTGCCTGTTGCCAATTGATTTGGTTCATGAGTCTCAAAACCCATTTCATGTGATGCCAAATAAAACAGGACTTGGGGCGATCGAAGAAAAGGTGAACCAAATCTTCGATGCATCGATGGCACCTCTTGCACCAAGGTGGAACCCCACAAATTCTGTTAGCCCTTGCATTGGACCAGATACCCTTATGCAAGATCTACCACATGAGAACGGACTTTTTGATCTCAATTAGGGGGTGCCAAATAGACATGAACTTAAGTTCCCATCGCATTTTGGTCCAAGAAAGGCACCACATCTTGTTGAGGGTGTGATGGACATCTAAAATCTCCTTGAAGTTGGAGATTGTGGATAGCTTCTCACCATTGCTCCATTTGAGGCCCTCCAGGCAAGGAAGATCCTGTCCGTAGAGAAGGTGGGTGGTTGAGCGGTCCCACGCTAAACATCTGCCTTGAAGAAGAGTCCATTCCTCGAGGGTAACTCTATGTCTTGGGTCTAAGTCTTCGAACCTGATCCACTGGCCGATCTCTTGTTTCTAGAGCTGTTTCCACTGCTTGAACCCCTTGTTCCATAACCGCTTAGTAGTTTGGAGCTTCCATGACTCCACCCCCCTAATGCCATTGATCCGGAACCAGATAGAGTCATTTTGTCCTATCCCGGCTGCCCACTTCCACTCATCACTGATTCTGATGAATTGTTTGGCCTTGTTCCAACTCTTCCATAAGGAGCACACGAGGCTAAAGCCTTTCGGGGACACCAGGTGGGGTGAGAATAAAAGCGTGAGGATCCCTATGTCCTTCCAAGTAGGATGGCTGACTAAGGTAAGGTCTTTCATGTTTCTGAAGATCAATTTAGCCCAAGAGGACTCACTATTGCTCCAACCCTTGATAAACCACTTTGCCACCAACTTGTCAGCCAACCCAGCGATATCCAAAATACCCAAGCCCCCTGAGTCTTTTGAGCTAATGCAAGTTTCCCATTTGATTTTTGGAATCCCCCTCCTATTGGGGTCCCCGATCCATAAGAAGTTTCTGCAGATTCTTTCCACTTTGGCCAACTCTTTTTCCTTAGGTCTCCAACATGAGATAAAGTAAATAGTGGTAGAAAGCATAAATGTGTTAACAACCATTGCACGTCCTGCCAAGTTAACTTGCATACCTTTCCAATGATTTAGTTTGCTATCCGCTTTGGATAGCACCCAGTTCCATTGTTGTTCCATTGAGATGCCGAGGCCCATCGGAATACTAAGGTCATGGAAAACTTGACCTCTAGGGATAGCTTGACACCCTTGATCTAACAATAGTTGGGGTGGAGGTCCAGAGATTGCTCTGAAAGCAGTTTTAACATGGTTGATTTTTGAACCTGAGGCCACACAAAAGGTGTCGAGGCAGCTCTAGAACACCTCAATGTTGTTCGTATCATTATATACAAAGGCATTCATGTCATTGGCAAAGAGTCTCGCAATCATTTGGCCATGATCAAGAGGTAGGGAAAGACCCTTAAGATTGCGAGCATCCATGTGAAACTTTAATAGGCAACTGAGGCCATTCGAGGCGATAGCGAAGAGTAGTGGAGCCAGTGGGCATCCTTGCCTAATATATCTTTTTAAACGTATGGGCGCAGAGAGCTTACCGTTGATATTGATTCTCGTTGAAGCATTTCCAAGTAGAGTGGAAACCATCTTCGTGAACTTTTGGCTGCATCCAAGGTCATTCAATGATTGAAGAATAAAGTCCCATTCCAATCTGTCATACGCTTTGTCGAAGTCGATCTTAATGAATACCAGATCTTGTGTAGACTCCTCAGCAAATGCAAGGCCTTCCCAAATATAAACAATTGCTTCAAGTATAGATCTGCCTTTGATGAAACCTTTCTGGTCCTCACAAAGCCATGATTTTAAACGACAAGAGACTTTGTTGGTGATAACTTTGGCAATTATCTTTGTATCCAGTCTGAAGCATGGTAATCAGCTGCAAGTTTTCAATTTTTTTCTTATCTCCACTTTTGTGAATTAACTTGATGACACCATTATTAAGACACTCCGGGAGGGCACCAGAGGAGAGAGCCTCTTGCCACACCAGGCGTAGCGGGGTGGCCACCACGTGCTTGAAGGACTTTAAAAAATCATTGGTGTGGCCATCAGGACCCGAACTTTTTCATTTGGGAAGAGCATCGATAACCTCGATAATTTCATTCTCGGAAATGTTAGCATCCAACAGAGAATTCATGTTCTGTGGGATTCTAGATCGAGCAACCCTTGAGATGGTTGCCATGCAGTCACGCCTAAGCGGGGAAAGAGGAGTCGAGACCCCAAGAAGATGGGTAAAGTGCTTGACGATGATAGATTCCGTGTCACTTAGTATCTCGCACTCTTTTCTATTCATGTCTTTTTATTATAAGGGTAGCCTGCCCTTTTTTTATTCTAAATGTAAGGGCAGTCTGCCACTCATATTGTACTCTGAATTGAAAGACCAGAGTTCAACTCTCGTATCGGTGTGACATTGATCCCTTGAAATTATACTATAAAAGGAATTCCATATAAATTCAATCTCAATAGAAGAGTAGTTTCATAGAAGCTCTAGAAGCTGGAAGGAAAAGTAGGGTTGTTTCACATTGAGCCATAACACTCCTTCAAGAGATGAAAGCTCTCAAACAGCATTGTTGTAAAGCACACACAATTTCTGTTTGATATCTCGTATTAACATCGTTTGTCAGCACACACAATTTTTTATTCATGTTTGATATCTCGTATTAACATTGGTTGTCAGCACACACAATTTCATGCCATTTGGTGGGACATTTGAGAGCATAGTTTTCCTATACTCTATTAAGAGCAGGAGTGCTGAATCTCAAAGACGATAGACTTTCTGATTTTTTAATTATATGTGTATCTATCTGGTTATTATTTATTAGAAATACATATTTCTAATTTATCCTTCATTCTGATTTTTTCTTCACACAACGTGGTTGCACACTTTGTTTTCGCTCCATGTTCCACCCATATGTATAAAGAAGTTGAAGGTGGCATTATAGTTTTGAAAGTTCCACAAAATGGCTCCAAATCGGAGAACGCTCTTGCACTTCGGAGTTTGAAGCAAACATAGGCAAGAAAGGTCCAAAACACGTTGAATCATTGACAAAACATGACATTTAGCACAAAATGAATAAGCAACATTCATCTTCTCTATGAATAATTTCTATTTTGCTTACATTTACTCCACCATTATTTACAATAACATTGATACAAGCCAATGGATATGTTCCCTTACTTCATTATCCACAAGCTTATGCAAAAGAATGAATTCACAAACTTATGCAGAAGAATCAACACACAAAGCTTATAGAAGGCTTTAGATAATGTGTCAATAGATATTGACATGTGCTACTTCTTAATCATGAACTAAGAGAAATTCATGCTCGTTTGTAGTCATCCATTCTTGTCATCTTCTGGAAGTAATGCATGCATATGTCCGATATTTCCTCGTGGATATAAGAACTAATCCAAGCTTTCCCTACTGGACACAGACTATTCTTATAGGACTACAAGCGCATATGTCATAGAAATGGACCTGAGGAATTCTTGTCTCCAAGATAACATTGATTCAATAAGCTCAGGTGGAGACTTGTCACTTGGGTGGCATGATGTGGCTACAAAGTCTATGCACCTTGTAATAGGCCTCTTTTCTAGTGAAATAATTCATTTTGAACTTTATAAATTTCATTGTGGGGATAATGCTTAGAACGGATAATTAGGTCATTTTATGCATATAGGAGAAGTTTTGGGTTGAGAAGTCTCATATTCTCTCTCTAGACCTTAATTGCATCATGTTTTCCAGTGGGATTTTGAAGGTGAAGATGAAAGAATTAAGGAAAACTCTGTGTGAGGGAAAGGTAGAGCAAGTATAAGAGAATAAAAGTGCCTGTGTGAGATTTTTGTGAATCATGTTCTAAGTACCTCGTTCAGGGTCCTACGTTTAGTTCATTGTAAGAAAATGCCTTAATTTTACTCTCTCTCTAGAATTTTAAACCTTGCAGGGCTCAAAAGTGGCATTTGGAGGTGGATTTGGACCTCGGACGACTCTATCAATATTGTGCAGATCGAAAAATTGAATAAAAGTGTTTCTCAAAAGCTTAACCTAATTCCTCATTGTTTTTGAGTTACAGGGCTTTGAAAAGTGCTGTTTTTTCCAACACTTAAAAAAAAAACAAGGGCTTGTCTAATTCTATTCGAATCCGTGATTCTGATGCTCACGTGTCACCGTGTCTAATTATGTATGTTTTCGGATATGTCTTCTTGGTTTTTTTCTGCTATTTTTGATAGGTATGCTAAAAAAAAAGGAAGTACACTACGATCGCATGGATTTTTGTGAAAGTTTTGAAGAAACTCGACGTTTTCTAAATTTGGTGGATCGCACACTTCTTTGGGGGGCACGCGTGTGATCAAACGGAAAAAGATAAGAAGGCATGCGCATCAACAGGGAGGACACACAAAAATCTGAGAATTACCTTGTGATTGAGAGTGTGATTGAGAGTGAGAGTGAGAGTGAGAGTGTGATTGAGACTGTGAGTGAGAATGCGATTGTGATAGCTCGGGGGTGGTCAGGAGGTAGAGGCTTCGTCAAGAGGCTATTGTCCAAAGCTATTGTAACCATTGATTCACATCTATAATATCAGAATTCTTCCTTCTCTGTGTCATATTTGTTCTACTCTTCCGCATAAGATTTTCTTTTACCTTGTGCAATCTCTGCGTTCTTCTCTCCACTGTTATTTCTGAGTAATCGAAAGATTGTGATTGGAGATAGATTGTGATTGAGGAAACGCTACAAGTGGTATCAGAGTAGAATCAATCCGCGGGAACGAGGGAAGGTCTAACACAAAAGGTTCATGAACAAGAGGAGCTTATTCAGAAGCTTCTTGGTGAATTGCACAAAGAACTAGGGGGAAAGCAACCAGAAGGAGCAACAAATTTGTTTGTGGAGCTAAACGATGAAATAGATGATGGTGCGGGAACATCTAGCGCACCTCACAAAAAACAAAATCGAAATTCTGAAGATATGGAACCAGGTGAGTTTGCCCTTAACCAAGTCTTCAAGAAGGTAAAGTTAAATGATTTTGATGGCAAGAAGAAGAGTGGCAAAGATCTTGAGGCATGGATTGAAGAACTAGAGGATTTCTTTGATCTTCGACAATTTAGTGAAGAGTCTAAGGCAAAAGTTGGGATCCTGCATCTGCGTGGGATCGCGAAGCTATGGTGGAAGTCATATATGCAGACTCGAACGCGTTCTGGTCCTGTTCTATGGAAGGAATTTAGAGAACAAGCTGAAAACGCTAATGTTCTCCACACTACCATATGGAGAAGAAGATGGACTTCTACAATTTCCGACAACACGAAAGTGAAAAGCATAGCTTATCTGTTGATGAGTACAAAGAGAAGTTCCTACGTCTTCATAAATATGCATTAGAGGTTAGTGGTAATGCTCTAAAGAGTAAATTTATTGAAGGGCTTCGTGAGGAACTTCGCTACCAAGTCAAGGGATCTGGATGCATTGATTTTCTTTGAGAAGATGGAGAAGTTCAATTTGCAGAAGGCAAAAAGAAGCAGATTCATTGCAATAGGACATAGGCCACAAAGATCTGTTGCAATGAACATGAACAATTCAAAAAAATCTCCATCTTCTAACGAGCAAGGTAAGAACCCTGCTCGGTCCGTGGAAAAACAAAGGAGGCATCAACCAATTGAGTGGCAACAAGACTCTAATTTTATTGAGAGGGAAAAAAGACTTGGTCTGTGTTTTCATTGCGCGGAGCAAGGGCATCGGACATATGAGTGCCCGAACAAGGCAGTCTTTCGACCCGCACAATCAAAAGCGATAAACATCATCGAGGAGGGTACAATTATTGAGGAAGCAAATGATGGCGGTAAGTGCGCTAACTCTACTTTACGTTGCACGGTGGTTAGTTCTTTCCCAAAGGCTTCTGTAATCACGATTCCGGGTATGATTTCTACGCATAAAACCAGATTTCTGATCGATTCAGGTAGTACCCATTGTTTTCTGTCTTTCAAATTGTTATAGAATCTAGGGATAGCGCTAAATATGCAGATAACTAGACCTGTAGAGATGGCCAATGGACGATTACACTACACAAAAGGATATGTTGAAAACCTTGAATTTACTCTTTCTAATAGACGCTTTTCTGGAAGTGTAGCACCCCTCTTTTCCCCTTCCTTCTCTCTATTTCTCTCTCTCTCTCTCTCTCTCTCTCCCATCCCCTCTTTATTTCTTTCTTTCCTTCTCTCTCTCTCTCTCTTTCTCTCTCCCTCTCTCTCTCTCTCTCTCTCTCTCTCTCTCTCTCTCTCTCTCTCTCTCTCTCTCTCTCTCTCTCTCTCTCTCTCTCTCTCTCTTTCTCTCTCCCTCCCTCTCTCTCTCTCTCTCTCTCTCTCTCTCTCTCTCTCTCTCCCTCTCTCTCTACCTCTCTCTCTTTCCCCAATTTCCCTCTCTCTCTCTCTCCCTCTCTCTCTACCTCTCTCTCTTTCCCCGATTTCCCTCTCTCTCTCTCTCTCCCTCTCTCTCTACCTCTCTCTCTTTCCCCGATTTCCCTCTCTCTCTCTCTCTCTCCCTCTCTCTCTACCTCTCTCTCTTTCCCCGATTTCTTTCTCTCTCTCTCTCTCTCTCTCTCTCTCTCTCTCTCTCTCTCTCTCTCTCTCTCTCTCTCTCTCTCTCTCTCTCTCTCTCTCTCTCTCTCTCTCTCTCTCTCTCTCTCTCTCTCTCTCTCTCTCTCTCTCTCTCTCTTTTCTCTCTCCTTCCCCCGTCCCTCACAATCCGCCCCCCTGCCCCTCACTCCGCCTCCGCCCCCCGCCCCTCACTCCGCCTCCGCCCCCCGCCCCTCACTCCTCCGCCCCCCGCCCCTCATTCCGCCTCCGCCCCCCGCCCCTCATTTCCCCGCCTCCGCACCCCGCCCCGCTGCTTCCCCCGCACCCCCTCCCGCCTGCACCCGCCATTCCACCCGCGTAGTCCCGCCAAGCCCCCCCCCCCACCTAATTCCCCTCTTCCCCCCTTCTCCCACCCGGCCCCCCCTCACCCCCTCACATTCCCACACATGCACACACCTCCACACGCACGCACACACCCACATACACATGTATGATCACACATACATTCTCACTCCCTCCGGCACGCACACAACCACCCACAATTATACACATCTTTGGGGCCTCTTCCTTCAGCAAGACTATGAAGTAAAGCACGCCCTCAGAAGTATACCCTAATCTAAAGAGTGCCAGGAAGAAGGAATATGGACGGGATTTTTAAAGAAGTAACCAATTGTGTCGATCGAAGACCCCTTTGACCAGGATGATTGGCAAAACAAGTTCAAATTATTGGAAATGATTTATTAGTCACCAATCCTATGACGGTATGGGATAAAGGTATGAAGTGGACGCAGTGGAAGCAGGGAATAGCTTTTTGCCACCAACCATTCACGGCAACTACCTATCCTTGGGGATCCAATTCAAATCAAAGGAATATTTGACCTACCCCCCAATTTTGGGCATTCCATCGGCGCGTGATCAATGGACGTGAAGATTCGGCAAGGCCTCTTGGCCTATTGGGGCCTATAAAATCAAGGGGTTTGTACTCATTTGGGTACACTAGGGGGGTACATGTTCACACAACAAGTTTTAGAGATACAAGTGGTTCGTACATACGTGCAGAAGTCTTCTCTTGCACTTGGTGGTTTCAAGTCTACTGTGGGAGCTACTCTGTCGTGTATACCGAGGGTAGGCTTCACAGTGAAGGGCTATGAGCACTATAGTGTAATAGAGTAGCTTGGGGTTATTTTTTCTGTGAGTCAATGTGTTGATTAATCTCTATTCTCTTGAGAAATACTACCATTTGTATTGTTCTGAGTTCTCTGCCCAACCTTGTAATCATCTGATTCGAATCAAGAAGTGTATGGTCTTCCTTGGTCATATATTGTTCATATTTTCTTAAGCATTCACTACTCTGTGCAAACTTTGTATCTGCCTGCTCACAGAAATGTTAAAGGGTATACTTCCCTAAAGAGAACCCCCCTTGAGTAGGCGACGTACTGGAAGTGTTAATCTGCAATCTTTACTCTCGTTAAAAGCGGATACCCCAGTACCTCCTCTACAATTTGGCACGCACGGTGGGACCTTTGCATTTCTGTGAGAGGTATTTTTGCCCTATTGCAATTGCGAATAGGTACATGACCCATACACGAGCAGATAAGGAATCTCTTCGTGTTCGAAGGAGCCTTAACAAGTTAGCAATAACCACGGCTAGTGAGTCTACCTCCCCTCTGTCCTCCCTAAATTTATCGATTGATTTGGGTGCGATACCATTGTCAAAAGAAGGGTATAGGAGAACTCTAGACTTCTCCTCAGATACGTCAGAAGAGACACCAGTCCAAATGGAGGATCTTTCTCATTTGCTCTCTAGATTAAACATCAAGTTCCCTACCTTCAAGGGACATGCATATGAAGATGCTGATGATCATGTGAGGAGATTTATCTCTTTATGCCGTGGACGTGGTCTGCAGAATAAAGAAGATGCAATGTTGGCACTTTTTCCATCCACATTGGAGGGTCTTGCAGATAAATGGTTTAGTCAATATGCAGATGGCCATTTCACTACATGGGAGGCTTTGAAGGCGGCGTTCTCACAGACATTCCGACCAAGTGATTCCTCGGAAAAAGCTCTAGATCAGCTAGAGAATTTGAAGCTAAGACCAGGTGAATCCTTTCATGAACTTCACATGAGAACAAAAGCACTTGTTGCACGTCTGCCACATGCTCCAGGTGACTTTTTGGTTAAAAAGTGGATCGAAAAGGCTCTCCCTAGGTCATCTCAGCAGAAGCTTCGTGAATCTCTTAGATTGGATGCCACCCTCAATGATTTTGTTGCAGCGGCATCACGCATTGAAGAAGCAAGGCAACATTTTGAAGGGGATACACAACTTAAGTATGCTGCAGACCTGGATCCTATTGAGCAACTAAGGAGGGAACTAGAGGCATTGAAGATGCAACAAAATCAACAAGAAGAGAAGGTCTTGCCACCACTGCGTCGAACTGATGATGAAGTGGCCCAACTTCGCCGAGAATTAGAAGACTTGAGGACCAGTCAAGATATAAGGAGACAAATTTGGTGCACGATCTGTAACAACAATGGACATTCCAATTCTAATTGTCCCAATAAGGTAAGCTGTCAATTTTGTGGGAAGGAGGGGCATGAAGCCAGAGATTGCTATTACCTCAAGGGTACACAGCAGAGAGGTAACCCTCAAACTTTGGATTCGTACTATGCTAGTACTTCAAATACATCTAATAGAGAGGAGAATAGGCCTGCAAAGCCTAGATATAATAGACCTTTGATGTGCTATCGATGTGGTGAGTACGGCCACATGCAAAATAGGTGTTCTCTTCCAGAAGATGCACCTCCCTGTCAACATTGTCCAGAGGCCAAGGATCATTATACCAAAGATTGCCCAAGAGGTCGTCCTGCTCCAATTCATATGATTGCAGTCTCTCCACTTGAAGAAGGAAAAACCACTTAGACTTATGCTGTTTCATCCTCTGCAATGCCCATGATGACTAGAGCTAGGCAAGCAGCTGCAACGCAAAGAGATGAACAACAAGGATTTCAGGATAAAGAGGAAGAAAAGGAGTCTGGATGGAAGAATCAAGTAGAAATTGAAGGAGCTTATGATAAGATGACTACTTCTCTAAAGGGCCAACCAACAAGTCTGCAAGAAAACATTCAGGAGGTAAATATTGAACAGATCTTGAAAGGTATTCATCCCAAGGTTAGTCTATATGAACTTATAAGGATGGATTCAAAAATAAGAAGTGATTTATTAAAGATTATACACTGCTCACTTGGTCCAATCACCTAGTATAGATGGTTTCATGGTTGATTTTCCTCCTGCACCCTTAGCAGACTACCAAAGTTCCAGATTATTAGTTTGTATAAAGGATGAAGCTCTTACAGGTGTGATCATAGATGGAGGCTCTGGTATCAATTTGATGCCAGATTTTACAATGAAGAAGCTGAAATTGAACCCCACCAAGTTGGCACCATTCACGGTTACATTGGCAGATCAACATCGGGTTGCGCCACTTGGCATTATTGAAAAGGTATTGATGGTAGTACAGGGTTGCCACTTTGTGTTGGATTTTGTTGTTATTACACTGCCATAGGAGGCTTCCTATCCTTTGCTCCTGGGGAGACCTTGGCTGAGACAAGCAAAAGCTTTGCAAGATTGGGGAAAAAATAAATTATGGATTTCAACAAATACCAATAGCCAACTGCAACTACATTTGGAAGAGGGATTTGACTCAGGAAAAGCTACTGGATATACTGTGGACACTCAGGTAATGCATTCTCTACCCCTAGAAGAGGATACTTTGTTAAATTGGATGATGGGAAGTGCAGAGTGTTGCATAGTGGAGATTAATGAAATTGAGGAAGAAGTTGCAGATAAGGTAATTACAGGAAAGGGCAATGAAGACCACAAGGTGTTGGAGAATGAGCAATTGCAGGAAAGCACAAGCCTTGAGGAAGCAACCCAGATAAAAGTATCAGAGGTAGAAGATTTTGAACCTAAGGGCAGAGAAGATCTTCCTTTCTCAGATATACCTCAGGGATGGATGGAAGAACATATTGCAGAATATAAATTAAAATCCACTCCTGCATATAGTGGAGATGATTTCTCAAGCAAGACCAATTCTGAAACATTGGTTCAAGAAGTAAATTTAGGGGATGAAGAGAACCCTCAAATAGTCCATTTGGCATCCTGGTTGTGGCATTATCCTCCTTTGCTACAGAAGGTAACTTCTTTGCTTTTTACTTACAAAAGTGTCTTCGCATGGTCCTACAAAGATCTAACAAGAATACCAGAAGAGCTTGGATTACATCGGATACCCTTGGTTGAGGGAGCTGCACCTGTAAGAAGTAGGCCATATCGACTCAATCCAAAGTATGCAGAGGTGGTAAAGGCAGAGATTACAAAACTAGAGGAAGCAGGTATAATTGTACCAGTAGAACATTCCAGGTGGCTCTCCTCTATGGTTATTGTGCCCAAGAAAAATAGTGGAAAAATAAGAGTATGTGTTGATTTTCGTGCTTTGAATAAAGTGACTATTCAAGATGGATTTCCTCAGCCCTTCACAGAGCAAGTACTTGAAGAAGTAGCTGGTCACACTTTGTATAGTTTCTTGGATGGTTTTAGTGGCTATAATCAGATAGTGATCCATCCTGATGATAGGGATAAAACAGCCTTTGTCACTCCCTGGGGCACTTATGTCTATACTCGAATGGCTTTTGGTTTGAAGAATGCGCCAGCTTCATTTAATAGAACGATGTATCTGATATTGGGCAAATGGTTAACAACCTTTCTACGCATTTTCATGGATGAGTTTTCAGTATTTTCAGGTACAGATAGAAGGGCAGCAGTTCAAGATTTCCATGACCATTTGGAAAATCTAAAAGAAATTTTTAAGCAATGTCTCAAAACAGGTTTGAAATTGAATCCTGATAAATGCCATTTTTTGGTCACTAAGGGCACTCTTCTTGGTCACATAGTATCTGCTGAAGGCATAACTGTTGACCCTGCAAAGGTTACAGCTATTCTTTCCATGCTAATTCCACAAAACCCAAAGGAAGTGCAAAGTTTCTTGGGCCATGCAGGGTATCACAGAAGATTCATTAGGATGTATTCAGAAATCGCTAAACCTTTGTCAAGGATTACCAGTAAAAAGATCCCTTTCTCATGGAGTTCTGAAGCCGACAAAGCATTTTGTGAACTAAAATTGAGGCTATGTACTGCTCCACTTTTAAGTGTTCCTAATTGGTCATTGGAATTTCATGTGCATGCAGATGCTAGTCTTCATGCTGTTGGTGCAGCTCTAGCTCAACCATCATCTCACAAAGTGGATAGACCTATCTCTTATGCAAGCAGACTGCTCAACCAAGCTGAAAGAAATTACAGTACAACGGAAAGAGAAGGTTTGGCTATCGTATTTGCTCTTCAGAAGTTTAGACATTATCTCCTTGGTGTACATTTCATTGTTATTTCTGATCATCAGCCCTTGAAGTATTTGATAAACAAGCCTAGAGTAGCTGGAAGGATTTGGGGGTGGTTACTCCTATTTCAAGAATTTAATTTTGATATTCATATTAAGCCAGGAAAAGAGCACTACATGGCAGATCAAGTGTCCAGGACGGCAGTGAGTGAAAAGGCAACATGTATTAATGATGAATTGGTGGATAGCAATCTTTTTCTAGTAGTAATTCGGACGGGTTGGTATGATGAAATTCTCCATGTTCTAACTACTGGAAAGATCCCAAAACACTTGACACCTGTAGAAAAGAGAAGATTGCTCCTGAAAACCAAAGCATATTCTCTTATAAATGGAAATTTATATAAATACTGTCAAGATGATATATTGAGAAGGTGTGTCTATCCAGAGGAGGTAAATCTTCTGCTAGAGGCTGCACACAATGAAGGACATCTAAGGGGGGAAGAATTGGCTCATAGAATCATCCACAAAGGTTTATGGTGGCCTCATATTTTCAAGGATGCAATCAAGTTTTCTAAAGAATGCAACATCTGCCAGAGGTGTGCTCTCGCGCCAACCAGATTGAATTTCCAACCATTGGTCATATCTACAGGATGGCTTCCATTTGAACGATGGGGTCTTGATTTCATAGGGCCAATTAGCCCAACTGGGCAGCCAGGAGGTAAACGATATATTTTGATGGCCACATGCTATGCCACTAAATGGATAGAGGCTAAAGCTACTATGGACTGCACGGCTTTAACAATAGCTAAATTTATGTATAAACGTATTTTCTCAAGATTTGGTTGCCCAATGGAAATTACTAGTGACAGGGGCACACATTTTGTAAATCAATTGCTCCAGTTTATATTTGACAGGTACAAAATCTTCCATAAAAAATCTTGTGCCTATTAGGTGAGACTCCATTTCGCTTAGTTTATGGGAAAGAGGCATTGGCACCATTTGAGTTTATAATCAGAAAGGAAATAGGAATCAAAACCATTCGAATTGAACCCCCCATTCAGAGATTGGTGGCATTAGAAGAATACAGAGAAGGAGCAATGCAAAAGCTTCAGGTAACACAAGAAGAGCGCAAAAGATTGCATGACAGGTATCTGAGGTCCAATGAAGTACAGGAAGAGTCCATGGTTTTAGTGCATCAAATTCCACCAATTCAAACTAAATTGGCACCCAAATGGGCAGGACCATATAAGGTTATCAAGGTGTTACCACATGGTGCAGTACATCTAGAAGATTTGCAGGGTAGAAGGATTCCCTTGGTCAACATCTCCAGGGTGAAAAGGTACCTAAACTAAGTCAGCTTGGAAGAATTTCAATCATTGTATGTACCACATGTCATTCAAGTATTTGCCATCGTTTTTATTCAATAAGAAGATGAGAAGGAAATTGCACCGAGGCGGTGCAAAATCTTGGTGTGGGGGTCTGTAGCACCCCTCTTTTCCCCTTCCTTCTCTCTATTTCTCTCTCTCTCTCTCTCTCTCCCATCCCCTCTTTCTTTCTTTCTTTCTTTCTTTCTTTCCTTCTCTCTCTCTCTCTCTCTTTCTCCCTCTCTCTCTCTCTCTCTCTTTCTCTCTCCCTCCCTCTCTCTCTCTCCCTCCCTCTCTCTCTACCTCTCTCTCTTTCCCCGATTTCCCTCTCTCTCTCTCTCTCTCCCTCTCTCTCTACCTCTCTCTCTTTCCCTGATTTCCCTCTCTCTCTCTCTCTCTCTCTCTCTCTCTCTCTCTCTCTCTCCCTCTCTCTCTACCTCTCTCTCTTTCCCCGATTTCTTTCTCTCTCTCTCTCTCTCTCTTTTCTCTCTCCTTCCCCCGTCCCTCACAATCCGCCCCCCTGCCCCTCACTCCGCCTCCGCCCCCCGCCCCTCACTCCGCCTCCGCCCCCCGCCCCTCACTCCTCCGCCCCCCGCCCCTCATTCCGCTTCCGCCCCCCGCCCCTCATTTCCCCGCCTCCGCACCCCGCCCCGCTGCTTCCCCCGCACCCCCTCCTGCCTGCACCCGCCATTCCATCCGCCTAGTCCCGCCAAGCCCCCCCCCACCTAATTCCCCTCTTCCCCCCTTCTCCCACCTGGCCCCCCCCTCACCCCCTCACATTCCCACACATGCACACACCTCCACACGCACGCACACACCCACATACACATGTATGATCACACATACATTCTCACTCCCTCCGGCACGCACACAACCACCCACAATTATACACATCTCTGGGGCCTCTTCCTTCAGCAAGACTATGAAGTAAAGCACGCCCTCAGAAGTATACCCTAATCTAAAGAGTGCCAGGAAGAAGGAATATGGACGGGATTTTTAAAGAAGTAACCAATTGTGTCGATCGAAGACCCCTTTGACCAGGATGATTGGCAAAACAAGTTCAAATTACTGGAAATGATTTAATAGTCACCAATCCTATGACGGTATGGGATAGAGGTATGAAGTGGACGCAGTGGAAGCAGGGAATAGCTTTTTGCCACCAACCATTCACGGCAACTACCTATCCTTGGGGATCGAATTCAAATCAAAGGAATATTTGACCTACCCCCCAATTTTGGGCATTCCACCGGCGCGTGATCAATGGACGTGAAGATTCGGCAAGGCCTCTTGGCCTATTGGGGCCTATAAAATCAAGGGATTTGTGCTCATTTGGGTACACTGGGGGGGTACATGTTCACACAACAAGTTTTAGAGATACAAGTGGTTCGTACATACGTGCAGAAGTCTTCTCTTGCACTTGGTGGTTTCAAGTCTATTGTGGGAGCTACTCTGTCGTGTATACCGAGGGTAGGCTTCACAGTGAAGGGCTATGAGCACTATAGTGTAATAGAGTAGCTTGGGGTTATTTTTTCTGTGAGTCAGTGTGTTGATTAATCTCTATTCTCTTGAGAAATAGTACCATTTGTATTGTTCTAAGTTCTCTGCCCAACCTTGTAATCATCTGATTCGAATCAAGAAGTGTATGGTCTTCCTTGGTCATATATTGTTCATATTTTCTGAAGCATTCACTACTCTGTGCAAACTTTGTATCTGCCTGCTCACAGAAATGTTAAAGGGTATACTTCCCTAAAGAGAACCCCCCTTGAGTAGGCGACGTACTGGAAGTGTTAATCTGCAATCTTTACTCTCGTTAAAAGTGGATACCCCAGTACCTCCTCTACAGGAAGCTTCCGTGTAATTGAGATGAAACAGAGTGATGTAATCATAGGTATGGATTGGTTAGTTAAAAATTTTGCAACAATTAATTGTGAACAAAGAACGATCACTGTGATGCTAAATGATGAATCTATTCATATTCTAGGTGATGTCTTTAATCCTAAGCCTACTCTTATTTCTGCTATGCAAATAATTAGAGGTATACGTGATGGCTGCAAAACATTTGTAGTGTATGTGAACAATCTGCATCAGGAAGGTAATGACGAAGATATTCCAGATTACGTAGGAAATCTCTTGAAAGAATATGCCGATGTATTTCCAGAAGACTTGCCTGGTATACCCCCACCTAGGTAGATTGACCACGCCATTGACCTATATCCAGGGAGTGAACCATATTCTAGAGCACCCTATAGATTTAACATTGATGAACTAAAGGAGCTTAAGATTCAATTAGATGATCTTTTGAAGAAAAGCTTAATAAAACCGAGTGTCTCACCTTGGGGTGCGCCTGTTTTATTTCAGAAGAAGAAAGACGGCTCTTACAGATTATGCATTGACTATAGGGGGTGGAATAAAAGAACAATTAAGAATAAGTATCCACTCCCTCACATAGATGACTTATTAGGTCAATTAAGTGGAGCAACCATATTCACAAAGATTGACTTAAGATCTGGAAATCACCAAATTAGGATCAAAACTGAGGATATTCCTAAGACGGCTTTTCGAACACGATATGGTCACTATGAGTTTACGGTTCTACCTTTTGGTTTCACAAACGCTCTTGCCCCATTTATGTGCTTAATGAATAATATTTTTCACGATTACCTAGATGAATTCATCTTAGTCTTCCTTGATGATATAGTTGTGTACTCTAAAGATGATTCAGAGCATGCGGTACATCTCAAGAAGACTTTGCAGACTCTTAGAGAACACAAATTGTATGGGAAAAAGAGTAAGTGTTTCTTTGCTAAGGATAAACTTGTGTATCTAGGAAGATTAATATGAAAAGAAGGAATCCTTATAGATGAAGATAAAGTAAAAACAATAGTTGATTGGCCGATTCCTAAGACTGTAAGGGATGTTAGAAGTTTGCTTGGGTTGGCACAATATGAAAGAGCACATATTAAGGATTTCTCTAAGATAGCTACTCCCCTCACCGAATTAACTAAAAGGAATGTAGGAGTTGCATGGAGTGATGCCTGTCAAAAATCATTTGAAACATTGAAACAAAAAGTCGTTGAGAATTGTGTTTTGAAAATACCAGAAATGGGAAAGCCTTTTGTGGTTGCATGTGATGCAAGTGGTAGTCAGATAGGATGTGTTATTTCACAAGATGGCAGGGTGGTCGCATATGAGTCCAGAAAACTAAGAAAACATGAACTTAACTATCCTACTCATGATTTAGAAATGCTTGCTGTTGTGCATGCACTTAAGCATTGGAGAAATCTATTGTTAGGGGTTAAGTTTGAATTGAAAACAGATCATCAAAGTCTAAAATACATCTTCACTCAACCATTGCTTAACAATAGGCAGAAGCGTTGGATTGAATTGTTAAGCGAGTATGACTTTGACATTAAGTATCTTGCTAGTAAGGAAAATAAGGTTGCTGATGCATTGAGTCGGAGACCTTTGTGTAATCTTGTTTCTGTAATAAATTCTGATTTTCTCAGTCAAATTCAAGAAGAGATAATACAGGATCCTTTTTATGAACCTATTTTGAATGCTTTGAATGCGAACAGGGGATCAACGTATCAGGAAAAATTTCATTTGCAGGATGGAACACTCTATTGTAACAATTGGCTATGCTTATCTTTTGAATCTCCACTAAAAGTTAAAATACTGCATGATTGTCATGATGCACCTTTTTCTGCACATCCAGGTTATTCAAAGACATATGTTAAAACAAAGTATTCTTACTTTTGGCCGTGTATGAAGCGGGATATTAGAAAATATGTAAATGAATGTTTGAAGTGCCAACAGGTGAAATCTGAGTTTAAGAGGATGCTAGGAATGCTTCAACCTTTGGATGTTCCAAATCAGAAGTTGGATTCTATTTCTATGGACTTTATCACGAAGCTACCTATGACCAGAAGTAAGCATGATACCATATTTGTTGTAGTCGATTGGCTTACGAAGATGGCACACTTCTTTCCTATTGAAAAGACTGATACTGCTTTGAATGTTGCAAGAATCTTTGTAAAAGAAATATTTCAATTGCATGGAATGCCTAAAAGCATAATTTCTGATAGAGATTCTAGATTTACATCAAAATTCTCGAAAGCAACATTTGAATCCATTGGAACTCAACTTCGTATGAGTATAGCTTTCCATCCACAAACTGATGGGGAAACCGAGAGGGTTAACAGGGTAGTTGAGAATATGTTGCGTATGTATGTGAATGAAAAGCAGGATAATTGGAGTGAACATTTCCCCTTGGTTGAGTTTGCATACAATAGTGCATGGCATGCATCTATAAAAATGACTCCGTTTGAAGCTATGTATGGTTATAATTGTTTGACTCAACCTTCGTTTCTGGGTTTTCCAAATAAAGTAGAAGTATCCAAAGAAATGCTTGATAAGATGAATGAAGAACTTGGAAAAATTAAGAAACATATAAGAGAAGCTCAGAAAAGACAAAAGAAGTTCTATGATTTAAAGAGAAGACCACTTGAATTCCAAGTTAATGATATGGTATTTCTTAAAGTTAATCCTCATGGATCTAACTTGTTGCTAGGGAAGGATCATAGACTTTCTCCTCGATATGCAGGCCCTTTTATAGTTTTGAAAAAGATCGGATCTCTTGCTTATTTGCTGGAATTACCTTAATATCTAAATGTGCATCCTGTATTTCATGTCAGCTTACTTAAAAGATATGTGTCTAATGTGTCTCATGTTTTGCAGGACAATTATAAGCTGAAAGATGATGGCTCTTTTGAGCTTCAACCGGAAATAATATTAGATAGGAAGGAAAGATTTCTTAGAAATAGATCTATAGTAGAAATTTTGGTGAAATGGCATTCATACCCAGTAGAAGATTCGAGTCGTGTAACCTAATTCCTCATTGTTTTTGAGTTACAGGGATTTGAAAAGTGCCATTTTTTTCCAACACTTTAAAAAAGAAAAAAGAAAAACAAGGGCTTGTCTAATTCTATTCGAATCCGTGATTCTCATGCTCACGTTTCACCATGTCTAATTATGTATGTTTTTGGATATGTCCCTCTTTTGAACCGTTATCGTCAAAGCGTAATGTAGGTCTTCTATCGTCCAATTCCAAACAATCGACGCTAAAGAACTTCTACAAAATCAAAGAAAAGAGAAATTACAAACCCTAAAGCATAGAGAAACACAAATTCTAACAGTACGCACAACACTTACCAAGATGTGAGATCTAAGCCGAGAGAGAGTGTGTGTGTGTGGAGAGAGAGATGCGTGTGTGTGTGTGCACAAAACAATGTAGGTCACAGTTCGGTTCGCGCTCGCAAGTTCGACAGAAGACCAGCAGTACTCAAACACGCGCAAAAATGTGAAGTTTTGCTCTCGGGTTCGAGGTATGTTTAAAACTCGCCCCCGGCATAGGCACCGGTATGGGCGTCGGTATATGCATCGATAGTTCCCAGTAAATTACCAACGCTGATACCGACGCTCATGCATGTGCGTGTGGATGCATTTCCATTCGCATCCATGTGCATGCATGTGGATGTGCATATACATGTATTTAAGTATATGTTCATGTGTGTGTGTGTATATATGTATATATGTATATATACATATATATATATATATATATATATATATATATATATATATATATATATATATATATATATATATATATATATATATATATATATATATATATATATATATATATATATATATATATATATATATATGTATATATATATATACATATATATATATACATATATATATATATACATATATATATATATATATATATATATACATATATATATATATATATATATATATATATATATATATATATATATATATATATATATATATATATACATATATGTATATATATATATATATGTGTGTGTGTGTGTGTGTGTGTGTAATAATGCATGCATGCAAGTCATTTTATGTGGTTGTAGAAAAGTTTTTGCATATGCATGTGTATGTGTGTGTATGTGTAAGTGTATGTGCACATGTATGTGTGTGTATATATGTGTGTATGTGCATGTGTATATGTATGAACGTGCATCTTCATCATGCATAAGTGTATATGTGCATATCAATAAGTGTGAGTATGCTTACTAATGAAATAACAAAAATAAAATGACATACAAAGAATGGAAATAGTACTTACAATAGTTACCCATATTTTTTGCTTGGTTAGCTTCTTGAATAACCTCCAATAAAGAGAGAGAGATAGAGAGAGAGAGACAATTCAAAGAGAGAAAGAGGTAGAAATAGAGAGACAATAAGATAGAGATTAGGCAAAACAACAAATCTGGATATACTTGTTTTAGCTCATAAGCATAGCGTAATTGCGAATGTTTGAGAGCTCTTGGATCAAATGCGTGAACATGCTGATCAAAGAGCCTCCAATGTTTTAATTTTTGCGTCAACAAGCCATTGTGTAAGCGATAGTAAGGCGTCATAAAATCCAGTGCAATTGGCATTGTATAAGCGATGTTATTTATCGTCGCTTATGTGATGCCAAAAAGCATCGCTTATGCGATGCTTTTCTAAACTGTCACCGTAGCGATGCTCACTGTGAGCATCGCACATCCTCTTATGCCACACGTCGGAAATAACGTTGTTTTGCTCATTGTTTAAGTGACAGTCCGTGCTCGACCCTTGTTGGGATGCTTTTTGCAATTTTATAGCGACGAAAGTGTGTCACCTTAAACATCGCTATGCGCCGGTATTCCTTGTAGTGAATCCGCGGGTTGCTTTTCCATGAGTGTATCTCTCTTACAAGGTGATGATGGTCTTGAATCCATACTAGGATATGGTGATGGTCAATTTATGTTTTTACTATTTTCTATTTTTATGCTTTTTTCGAATAGTATGCTCTATGCACGCATGAATAAGTAAGTGGCAATGGCAAAAAACAAACCACAAGCCTTTGCTCAATGGAAAATTGAAGAAACAAGAAACTTTTAGTATGGTTTGTATTGTTTAATGCATATGCATAGTAGATTTTAGAAATTTTGGTAGCATAATGGAGTAATTTTAAAAATCACAAAGAATTATACCGAGTAATTGACAAGCGATGTCTGCAATAAGGGTATTGATAGGCACAATCTAACTATAAAAAGACCAAAGGGAATTACACATCCTGACAAATTTCTTTCCTCACTAAACTTGCAAGAAAATACTTGCCTATCCCTACGAATAAGAATACATGCACTGTACAATATAAGTCCACATCGTAACTAAGCGTATACTCTAGATGCCATGCAAAATTGCATGTTCTATATGCGATATGAATCAAAAAGAAAGCAGTAATGCATATTAATTGACAAAGAAACTTATCTAGATGTTCAAGAGATACTTTTAAAGTGTGTGCAAGTGCTAGAGACGGTCAACACTACGTCCAAATAGCATTCCAAGACTCTTAGTTTGTGCTTCAAAATGATGCTCAAAAAACGGTTGTTAATATTGAATGATCACTCCAAGCTTTGAAGATAACTCAGATTAAAGCCAAATGGTGGGTTCCAACCACATTCTTGAAAGACATCTAAGAGAGCTGTCAATAGGAAGAAAATACTCTAAAATTTGAAGTTGGATGCTCATGATATGGCTAAATATGTCAAAAAGGGTGGGTGAAATTGCATCAATTATCAAGCTTCTAGCTATGGCTCTAAAAGAATCACTTTGAAATTGCTATTTGTGTTTACCCCTCTCCATGACAAATGTGCGCAAAGTAGCTCACTTATCCCATACACATATAAAAATGGGAGGCAACTACCTTCATATAATGCTTGAGATTATTACTTTGTTCAATTCCAAGGAGAAGAAGGCAACGCCTACTCTCTCTCTCTCTCCTTTGCATTGAACTAGAGGCCATGTTCTCAAAACATGTGGGCAAGCTGATGCCATTAGGTGGTGCTCAGACCTATGAGATTTGGGTTGTTAGGTTGCCTTTGCTTGGAGGACAAAAGGGGGGGTCCTTTGGGGCTCTCCCAAAACTTCTTTTATCATTGCTTCCCGTGATGATTGATGATGAAAGCTCATGAAAATCTCCATGCAACTAGGATAATGAATGTAAAATGCACGACTCTCGAGTAGGACGATGGCAGCCCAAAAGAACAAGAGAATCTTTTACTCTTGTGATTACAATTGTCAAAAATTTGAATGATGTGTGTGTAACTCTTATCCCATCCATATATACCCTCTTGTATTCTAAAAATAGCAATGGTATGCAATGTTCGAGTGCCATCATGTGTACATCATTCAACACTTATTCCCATTACTACTAAATACCTTAATATCCCCCGAACTTGGGACCTTGGCCCTCATACACATGGAATGATCCCTATGGACCAATGTCAGCATCCCTTTGGATGAATGTATGATATTACGTGTGTGTTTCTATGTATGTGTGTATGTGTATGTGTGCATCTTTATGTGTGTGTACGTATATGTGGGTGTATGTATATGTGTGTGTATGTATATGTGTGTATGTTTGTATGTGCATATGTATGTATAGTTTGTGTATGTGTGTGTATGCATGTGCTTGTATGTGTATGTATGCATGTTTTTGTGTGTGTACATGTGCATATGTGTGTATGTATTTGTGCATATGCATATGTGTGTATGTATGAGCATGTGTGTGTATGCATGTGTCTATGTATGTATGCGAATGCATGTGTGTATGTATGCATTTGTGTGTATGTGTGTGTGTATATGTGTGTGTCTATATGTGCAAGTGTCAATATGTGTATGTCTATGTGTATGTGTGTGTATGCATGTGTATTTGTATGCAGATGTGTGTATATGTGTGTGTATGTGTGTGTATATGTGTGTGTAGGTATATGTATGTATGTATATGTGTGTGTATGTGTATGTAGGTGTGTATGTGTATTTAGCTATGTATGTGAGTGTATGTATGTTTGT
Source organism: Ceratopteris richardii (assembly GCA_020310875.1). Taxonomy (NCBI): domain Eukaryota; kingdom Viridiplantae; phylum Streptophyta; class Polypodiopsida; order Polypodiales; family Pteridaceae; genus Ceratopteris; species Ceratopteris richardii. The sequence continues at coordinate 113,712,246 of CM035436.1, forward strand.
ATATGTGTATGCGGGTGTGTATTTGTTTGTATGCATGTATGTATCTATGCATATGCATTTGCATTGTGTATGCATATGTATGTATGTGTGTGTGTATGTGTGTGTATGTGTGTTTCTATGTGTGTGTGTATGTGTATTTGTGTGTGTGTGTCTCCATGTGTGTGTATGTATATGTGGGTGTATGTATCTATGTGTGTGTATGTATACATGTGCGTATGCATATGTATGCATAGTGTTTGTATGTGTGTATATGTATACATGTGTATGGGTGTATACATGTATGCATGTGTATGTATCCATGTGAATGTGTGTATATTGCATTCGTATCATAGTTTTGCTTCTACTTTTTGATGTCCATCAGAGAACATTGGTCGTATACTTTAAGTATATTCATAGCCGAAGTTGAAATAGAAAATGAAATGCACAAGCACGTGCATTGATAGTTGTTTTTCTCCAACATGCCATTATCCCTAACATACAACAAAAGATGCTTCAGTTACTCTTATAATATAACACAAGCACGTGCATTGATAGTTGTTTTTCTTGCAAGACAACAAAAGATGCTTCAGATACTCTTATAATATAACACCATGTCTAAAATCAATTCGAGAGTGAGAATATTTTTTGGAAAAAATCAAAGACTTCAACAAGCAATTGTTTTCAAGGGATGAGATCCTGCGAGAGAGTTTTCTATGAATTTTCCTTAATGATCTTCTAGATTCATATCACAGTTTCACTTGTACTTTTTGGCTGAATATGGAAGGCACTATGAATGCCTTAACATCAAGGTGTTAGCCTTTTTTTTGGTGCAAGAAGATCACTCCAGGCAAAAAGGTCAATTAAGCATGTTGGTGATCAAGCTTACTTATCTAGTTAGAAGGAAACAGGTAAATGGAGCTTATCTACGAGTAAGCAAAAATCTACTTATGCTACATAATCAAAGAAGGAAGACAAAAACGACAAGAAAACAAAAAATAAGAAACATTTTTGCAATGAATCTAAGGCAAATGAGCATCTACTACTCTTTGTAGCCATGGCGCATCTTCTCATGAGTATTGCATATCTATACTAGGCTCCAACGTTTAGTGCTTTGATGGTGGTGCAACTAAACATGTTTTCTCATAGTATAGTGGCCCAACCCCTATAGGTAATACTATCACATGTGCTAAAGATTCCTCTTATCCTATAATGGGTGTTGCAAAGATCATTTTGACTCCTGCTAATGCCACTTGTTTCACATTATTAGAGGCCTTATATGTGTCAAGGATCAAGAAAGTTCAGTTTTTAGTTTCGAAATTAGCCCAAATTGAATTGGTTTTAATTTTCCTTAATCAAAGATGTACAATTCATGATCCCTCGAATGGTGATGTTACTATCATTTCATGTTGTGGGCTATATAAGGTCATTGACAATATAACACCTACAAAAATATTAAATGATGCCCTCTCTTCCCAATTTTGAGGAACCTTCTAAACATGTCTATGGAGGCTGTATTTTGGCCAAAATGCAATGTTACTCGTTCAAAAAAGATTGTTCAATTAGACTTGCACATAGATTGCATCTTCTTCATAGTGATAAATATGGTCATTAGGGAAAAATTGAGCCTTGTAAGGATTCCTAATTTTAGGGATTAGAATGTGGTGGATTAATGGAACATACAAAACTATCGATGACTTTTGTCCATTAGAATATAAAACTTTATATCTCTTGGAGTGAATGCACAACTGAAACCATTTCTAGACATTAGATTTTCGTTGTGGATGAACGAAATCAAAAGAGAAAGGGGACAACAATGAAAAGATCCTTTGATGTGGGAGGATGTATAAGGATAGTAGTTAGGGAAATTATCAATTATCATGGATCATAGCCATTGATGTATGGGTGCTCATGTTAAGGTGTTCTCTTGACCCCTGGGATCATTTTCATTCACATGATCAAGCTCAAATCCAAGGGTGCATAATCAATGGTGCATTTTTGATATGTGGGATGTGTGTGCATCACTTCATCACCAATAGAACTAATCATTCCCACAAAAGGTGCCCTTGCATTAAATGACTCAATTTAGCCATAACATCCTTGGAAAGTTCAAGGGCCTATTTGGAAGCACCCCTACACATGGAAGTTTGCACCAAGAGATTGAAGCCACATGATCAGCACTTGATCTAAGGGGTTAGGTTGAAGGAATCCTTGAATTTTGCAAACTTACATTATCCCTTGGTATTTGAGGCCTTCCAATGGTATTAATTCAACCTTTTCATTATCAAAACCACTCTCCGTACAAAACCCATGCCTTCAAAGTAGTCTTGGAGTATTAAACTGGCAAAGAAGAAGTGAAGCCTACTTCTAGCCTTGTGGATTAAGGAACTAGACAATGGCCATTCATTTCTTATCATTGGATGATGATCACTAGTCATCCCTTGATCTTAAATGCACAAAGATGGTTCATCTTTTTCAATAATGTCCTACACACACATTCATTTAGGAATCACCTAAAGTTTGTGACTTTCATTGATGATGTTTTGAGGAATGAATGGTTGTATCCATGAAGAACAAATTCAGAAGTGCTTATGTGTTTCGAACAATTCCTAGTTATGGCTGAAAATTGGGCAACATGTAAAATGGGCACCCTCCATTCTCATCAAGGGGGGATTGTATTGATCGTGAGCTAAAGCATCATGTGCCATATACACCTCAACAAAATGGATTTGCCAAAAGGAGGATTAGATCTCTCATGGAAGTGGTAAGATGTATGGTCAAAAGTCAGGATTTATCACCAGATTCTTGCTTGAGATTTTTTTGTGTGTAACATATTGTTAAACTAGAGATAAAAGTGTAATAACTTTATTGCATCGTTAAAATATTACTTAGTTGAATGTTATGCAAGTTTGCTAACTACGATATCTACTGTGTTGGAGTTTCTCTCATTTGTTTTTGTTAAAAGTAGTTTTATTCGGATGTACGTGAAAGTCATGTGACTTAATTGTTGTATTCACGGGTACTCGATGGTTCTTTTATTTAAAAAGAATGGAGCATCACGAATGAAGAGAGAAAGGTAGTAGAGTGATAATTAGAATGACATATTGTTGAATGTATGATGTCTTCTCCATAATATATCAAAATTTATGGTATTTTAGATCCTCCTCTCTTCTTTTGAAGGTGTCCTCAATCTAACTATCATCATGTTAGACCAGTTGTTTTGTTGTATGGTGTTGTCTCTTACATCTCATTTTTAGAATAAGCAGTATACCTATTGTTCCAAATCATATAGTCTTTGCACGAATGACCCAAATGAAAGGAGGATAGTGCTACACTAGAAGACCAAAATATTGAAACAAATGTCTAAGAACAAAAAGAAAAAGGTATAGTTGCAATCCAAGCAAGGCAAGTGGGGGGATATTTAGAAGTTTTGATCCTAACAAGAGGGATTCTAGAGACAAGAAGGCATCTGCAATTTGACCCACTTGGGGGACTACTAGACAAAGATTTAGGAAATCCCCTAAGCCAAAAAATATGGCGTAACCACCACGTAACCCTAGTCAAGGTAGCTAAGTTTAGAGCATGATCCAAAGAAGATGTAGATTGCCATGTTGCTCATATCAAAATTAAATGGACAACTAATGGCTATGTGGCATTGTATGTTGATAATGTGAAATTGCAGTAGTTTGCATCAACATCGGAAGGTAAGTCCATGGGTTGGTTTAGCTAGTATGGCATTCAAAATTTTTCTAATTATAATGCATTAAAAACACCCTTCTTGCAAAGACTTAGAAAAGAGAAGACTGCTACAGGAGTTCTTAGAAAATTGAGAGCAATCAGGAAAAATAATATGTTAGTAGAAGATTATGTGCAGACGTTTCAGATCTTAGTAGAAAGATTATAGGGTAATGAGAAACCCATTGATGAGATGTTAGTAGAATATTTTCTAAAAGGGTTAAGGATTAGCTTTCAAAATGCGGTTGCTAGCATCCATATTGTAGGTGGATTCAATGATTTGGTGTAACCACTGCGAGAGTAGAAAAAGATTTGTCAAGAAAAATTAGAACTATGATAGACATGATAATTCTATGTTAGAGGAGTAATTAGAAACCTACTTGCATTCAGGTCGTGATTCAACAAATACTAATTCGGAATATAGTCAAATTGAGGAAAAGAAAAAACATAAGTCAAAGAGAAAACATATTAAAGATGAAGATCTGATCACTAGATTCAAGTGTTGGAAACAATGTCAAGATTGTCTAGCATGTTACTTTGCCATATTTCAAGTTGTACATAAAAATATCTCAAGAAGAATCGATTGGCGTCACGACATATATACTGTTCGTGAGATGTATTATAGAAGAAACCCATGTGGGTGCCTTGGTTAAAGCAAAGACCCCTATCCCACCCACTAGGGTTCGATACCCACGATGGACAGTCCAAATAAATCATTGGTTATGCTTTTTTACAACACAAGCTTTGGTAGCTTGATCCCTCATTAGAGGTGATGCTTCTTAGCACATGGGGCAGCCATGTTGCTATTTTGGAGCATGTTGAGGAGCAGCTATGGAGTTCTTCTTGGAGAAGAGTATGCTCATACTCTTGCTTATGGAGAGGACTTTCCTATCAGTAGCTTGGTGGTGTGGATCGGCCATCTACATGATGTATTTAAAGATTGTCTTCTACATGAAGATTTCGGTTTACTTCAAAGACATTGGATGGTAGTTAACATAAGATTTACATCTTATGTTAAGAATTCAGGTACATATTCTCTTTATGCACAAAGGTACTACTTGAAGTTTATGGAGGCAATAACATCCATATGAGGAGGAGTCCTATTCGGCATAGGTACAAGAGAATCAGTACGTGTATGCTTTATGCATATTTGGATGAGGTGTTCGACAAGGTATGTTCATATGAGTTTGAGGATTTCTAGCAGCAAACGTGTTAGCATTCTTTGCTACTTTTGTAAGAATCTGATCTTTTCACACACGTGTCTAAGTTAGGGTCTTCCATAGCCTAAGGTTAGATGAGGGTTTGTTGATTATCAGTTTTAGACTGATCCTTCGTCTTTATGTCACTCATATTCACTCTTCCACAACCTATTAGGTCACACATGTCATGTATATTAAGATTTCTGCCCATACATCTGATATGTTTGTTACATTTGTACATTCACTCATCCATCTATTTCTATTCACGTAGAGTGGTTGAGAGTTTTGCTCCCACATTGTACAATGAACATTGGTATATATGATAGTGTGAGTAAGCAATGGCTTATGTAACACTTCAAACATGTTGTCTAATCTTTCTCTATCTTTGTCTCATCATTTGTATGATTAAATGTGGTATGTTCATGTTTTGTCAATATTGGAAGATTGCTAGAATCTGTGTTGTAGATGCTGGATCTATGGAGCTTGGACCTCTGGTATTAGTCATGGGCCTACTAAATTTCCAACATTTGGTATTAGAGCTTTAAGGTTGTGATTCAGAGTTCATTCAGGCTCTTATATTCCCAGGTTTTTAGACTTCCAGGTTTACAACATATGATTTAAGAGCATCTTCTAACATTTGACATTTGACATACATACTTAATCTAAATGAGTAGAGATTTGAGAATTAGATCGGTCACATGTTTGTTTATCAATGTGGAGTATGAAGTTGATTTGTTAGCAGCCGAATACTTTTGGAAGAGTATGAGAATACTTTTCAGAAAGTATTGTTTGAAGACCTAGACTTGATAAAGAGAAGGCTACTTCAATGTCAAGGAAGAACAATGGTTTGGAGAAGATGAAGGAATCAGATCAACATCAAATCATAGGTATCAGTTCCTACTATTAGATTCTCATTTAGAGGTCATGTCTTGGAAGAGCAGTTATGAAGAGATTTGAAGGATTCAAGGAGTGATTTTACACACTTTCATCATTTGAAAGTTAAAGGCTACATCAAAAGAAGTATCTAGTGGTTTTTCTAGAAAGCTTTGAGAGATCTCTTTCATGGCAAGAAAGCTCATCTAAGAAGACAAATTTGGACTAGAGATAGACTTTCTTCTACATCTATGTTTTCAAAAATTTGTCTACTATAGGGAGCGACTTGTAAAACAAATGGCCACTCTAGGTCTTTTGAATCTGGTATAAAAAAAACTTGCTCATAGTGTTCGGGAAGTACAAATGTATCCCTTTCATCTGTGCATAATCTTATGGAGTCGACTTGAAGCAAACCTGTCTTATCCCGTCTCATTGTTGCGTTTCTTCGAGAGGTGACTACTTTGAACCATTTCACATCAAAAACAAAGTAATCAAACTTTCTAGAAGATAGTTTCAAGATGTCTTGAATCACACCACAATAATCTAACTCGCCTTCTAGAGCATTATCATCTCTTGCACTCGCTCTACTTTTTTGCAAAAAATTCACCATCACTCCACTATCAAAAGTAGACATATTTTGATCGATTCGTGCGATTCGAAAGTGTCGTCCATGAGACCATAGTGCACCGTATTTAATATACTCCCAATCACATCCTTTTGCGAGTTCTTCTTCTTCTTCAGAGATATATTCACCCGCTGCCTTTGCTTGTGTATTGTATATATATTCACTCTATTTAAAATGATTAAATTTAAACCTACTTTTATATATTTAATCATATATATTTCATTTATTTATTTAAAATACTAGTTCTTATCATATTTTATTATCTATATAATCATCCTACCTTTTATATATTTATTTATTTATATACTCAAATTTTTTCCTTACTTAATTATATTTAATTATATATATTTAATTAAATAATTTAAAACACTGGTTCTTTTTATATTTATTTATGTATATAATTATCTTATTTTATATATATATTTATTTATATATTCAGATTTTTTTTCTTACGTAATCCATTTTTTATATATTTAATTATAAATATTTAATTAAATTATTTGAAACACTAGTTCTTTTTATATTTATTTATGTATATAATTATCTTATTTTATATATATATATATTTATATTCTCATATTTTTTTCCTTACGTAATCCTATTTTTATATATTTAATTTTAAATATTTAATTAAATTATTTAAAATAGTAGTTCTTTTTATATTTATTTATGTATATAATTATACTATTTTATATATATATTTATTTATATATTCAGATTTTTTTCCTTATGTAATCCTATTTTTATATATTTAATTTTATATATTTCATTATAAATATTTAATTAAATTATTTAAAATAGTAGTTCTTTTTATATTTATTTATGTATATAATTATCTTATTTTATATATATATATATTTATTTATATATTCAGATTTTTTTTCCTTACGTAATCCTATTTTTATATATTTAATTATATATATTTAATTACATATATTTAATTAAAACCCTAATCTTAAAATTCTAGATCTGAAATACTAAACCCTAGAACCCTAATCTAAATATATAGAGCTAAAATATGTATATTTTTGTATTATATGTGCATGTGTATGTGTGCATATATGTTATGTAGGTGTTAAAACCCTAAAACCCTAATCTTAAAGATTTAAATCTAAAATATGTATATTTTTGTATGCGTGTGTATCTACATGTATGTATGTATTATATGTATATGTGTGTTTGTGTATATATGTTATCTACATATTAAAACCCTAAAACCCTAATAAAAAAGACTTAGACTTAAATCTGAAATACTAAACCCTAAAACCCTAATCTTCAATATCTAGACCTAAAATACGTATATTTCTGTATACATGTGTATATGCATGTATATATGTATTATATGTGCATGTGTATGTGTGCATATATGTTATGTAGGTGTTAAAACCCTAAAACCCTAATCTTAAAGATTCAAATCTAAAATATGTATATTTTTGTATGTATGTATTATATGTATATGTGTGTTTGTGTATATATGTTATCTACGTATTAAAACCCTAAAACCCTAATCAGAAAGACTTAGACTCAAATCTGAAATACTAAACCCTAAAACACTAATCTTACATATCTAGACCTAAAATACGTATATTTCTGCATACATGTGTATATGCATGTATATATGTATTATATGTGCATGTGTATGTGTGCATATATGTTATGTAGGTGTTAAAACCCTAAAACCCTAATCTTAAAGATTTAAATCTACAATATGTATATTTTTGTATGCATGTGTATCTACATGTATGTATGTATTATATGTATATGTGTGTTTCTGTATATATGTTATCTACGTATTAAAACCCTAAACCCTAATCAGAAAGACTTAGACTAAAATCTGAAATACTAAACCCTAAAACCCTAATCTTAAATATCTATACCTAAAATATGTATATTTCTGTATACATGTGTATATACATGTATATATATATATATATATATATATATATATATATATATATATATATATATATATATATATATATATATATATATATATATATATATATATATATATATATATATATATATATATTATGTGTATGTGTATGTATGTGTGAATAGCGTAAAAACCCTAATCCTATTTTTATATATTTGATGTAAAAAAAAACTCCAAAATAAAAATAGGATTGTATGTGTGTATATATGTGTGTGTATGTATGCATGTGTACATGGGTGTGTGTGTATGTATGCACGTGTATACATGTGTGTGTATGTGTATGTATGTGTATGTAGGCATGCATGTGTGTGCATGTGTGTGTACCTGTGTGTATGTATGCATGCATGTATGTGTATGTGTGTGTATGTGTATGCATGTGTATACATGTGTGTGTATGAATACATGCATGTGTGTATATGTGTGTATGTATGCATGTGTGTATATATGTGTGTATGCATGCATGTGTGTATATATGTGTGTATGTATGCATGCATGTGTGTATATGTGGGTATATATGTGTGTGTATGTATGTGTGTATATGTGTGTGTATGTGTATGTATGTATATATGTGTGTGTATGTATGTGTGTATGCATGTGTGTAAATTTATGTGTGTGTGTATGCATGCATGTGTGTATATGTGTGTGTGTGTATGTAAGCATGCATGTGTGTATAGGTGTGTGTATGTAAGCATGCATGTGTGTACATGTATGTGTGTATGTATGCATGTGTGTACATGTATGTGTGTATGTATGCATGTGTAAATGTGTGTGTATGTGTGTGTGTATGTATGCTCTATTTTCCTATCTCTATCTTCCTTTCTCTTCTCTCTATCTTCCTTTCTCTTCTCTCTCTCTTTCTTTTTTTCTCTCTCTCTCTCTCTCTCTTTCTTTCTCTCTCTCTCTCTCTCTCTCTCTCTCTCTCTCTCTCTCTCTTTCTTTCTCTCTCTGTCTCTCTATCAATAGAGAATAAAAGAATCACTTACAAGTATGTCCCTCTTTTGAATCGTTGTCGTCAAAGCGTAATGTAGGTCGTCTATCATCCAATTCCAAACAATCGACGCCAAAGAACTTCTGCAAAATCAAAGAAAAGAGAAATTACAAACCCTAAAGCATAGAGAAACACAAATTCTAACAGTACGCACAGCACTTACCAAGATGTGAGATCTAAGCAGAGAGAGAGTGTGTGTGTAGAGAGAGAGATCCGTGTGTGTGTGTGTGCACAAAACAATGTAGGTCGCAATTCGGTTCGCGCGCGCAAGTTCGACAGAAGACTAGCAGTACTCAAGCACGCGCAAAAATGTGAAGTTTTGCTCTCGGGTTCGCGATATTTTTAAAACTCGCCGCTGGTATAGGCACTGGTATGGGCGTCGGTATACGCGTCGGTAGTTCCCAATAAATTACCGACGCTCATACCGACGCCTATACCGACGCATATACCAACACGCATACCGGCGGCTGCGGGCCACACTGAGGATCCGTTTAAAACGGTCATACCAATGGTCACTTGACCGTCGGTACCTCTTAGTGAGATTTTCTGAGGCCTATACTCACACCAACTGTGACCGTCGGTATATGAAGCGTCGGTATGCCCCTCATATGTTGTAGTGAAAGTATCATAATTACCTTATAAGTGATCCAAGACGATAGATCACATCTCATACTCCTTTCATTGTACATCCATCGATAACCAAAGGTAAAATATGTTCCAAAACCTTATGTAAGTCATGGGTCTTTCACCCAGGTAAGCTCTTATCATCCATAGTAAAACTACTTTGGAAAGATGCTCCATACCATGTAGGAGTCTAAATCAATTGAATCCTATTGTTGATAGTCTATATCTCTTCTGTTGTAAGTACCCAAGGAGCAGGTACATAAGCCATTTCCTATCGATGTCTATAAAAAACTAGCTATAACTTTGGTTTTCGGTTTTGATATTTCAAATCATTCCTTGATGCTATGGTATCTTTTAGTCCAAGACGATGCTTCCATAGTGAAAAACCAATATTCTTGAATATATGCATAGGATCAAGAAGATGACATACTTTAAACTCTTTCCAATACTCCAAAGAATACCAGATTGATTTGTTCTCTATGTGTCAAATGACTTCCTTCATATACATGCTTTAGACATTCCTCTCAAAGATATTTCTCATTTTTAGAAATATCAATGCTCTCGCTATCATTTTGATACCATTTCTCAATAAAATCTACCATGCCATCGTCTTCATCATTGTTGCACAAGTCTTGTACTTTATCTTCTTTTGAATATATATCTTTCAACCTTGCATATTTGACAAGATCACTTTTGCGTAGCCTCCTCATAGAATCTTCTGATAAATGAGGTCTTATTGGCAATTGTGAATGGTGTGGAGCAATACCATCAATATCACACGTCGGAATCTACACACATGAATAAAAATCATTAGTATTCTATAAATGAATAAAAAGTAAACTTTAAGCATAAAATTAAATATATAAGTTAATAAATATGGATAGAAAATTTTCATTCTCTCTCTAGATAAAAGGTGCTCTTGGAGGTCTATGCCATCCATAATTCACTTATAATTCATCACCAACATGTAATGTAGAAATAGCATTGACAAGTATGTATCTTGATACATCTCTACTCATGTATGGTGAGTCATGGCTATTTTCACACTCCTCAAATATGCAATTAGTCCTTCAACTATTATGTAACCCTCGACTACTATTTATTAAATGCAGCAAAAGGATTATGGCCGATATCCTACGAAACATGAGATCGAGTATGCTACACATTTTGGATATCGGCATTTGAGCAAGCATATGAGAGATCATCCGGATGCCTTTGTGTGTATTATTGAATTTTATATAATTATTTTATTTTTATGGATGTTTTAATTATTTTACTTATTTATGTTTGTTATATGTAATACAAGAGTATTATGGAGAGGCAGATATGGATGAGGTGGAGAGATAGACACAGGAGGGACGATCTCGATCATCAGAGGGTGATCATGATGATGACGATGAGGATGATCATGATGCTGATGATGATGATGATGATTAGGATTCTTGATTATGACATTGGATATGTATTTACATTGATATATATATATATATATATATATATATATATATATATATATATATATATATATATATATATATATATATATATATATATATATATATATATATATATATATATATATATATATATATATTATCTTTATATTGTGCATTTGAGTTATGTTTTGAATTGTGTGTATGGTATCAAGTAATGCAAAGTTTTGTTCTATTGATTTTCATTCTTTTTTATATTAAGCATGTGTTTTAGTACTTTAATTATATAATTCATTCATATATGTGTACGTATGTGCATGTATATGTGTGTAATATGTGTTTTTGTATATTAATCTATGTACATATGTATATGTGTATATGCATGTATGTGCATGTGCAAGTGTAAGTTTGTATGTGTATGTGCATGTGCATGTGTATGTGTGTGTATATGTATGTATGTGCATGTGCATGTGTAAGTGTATATGTGTATGTATGTGCATGTGCATGTGTAAGTGTAGATGTGTATATATGTGTATGTGCATGTGCATGTGTAAGTGTATATGTGTGTGTATATGTGGATGTGCATGTACATGAGTATGTGTGTGTATATGTATGTGCATGTATTTGTGTAAGTGTATGTGTATATTTGTGTATGTGCATGTATATGTGTATATGTATGTATGTGCATGTGTGTGTACGTATGTGCATATATTGTATGTGTGTTTATATATACATATGTGCATATGTATGTTTATGTGTATAAACATATACAACTGTATGTATATGCACATGTATATGTATGAAACATGCATGTGCGTGTGGATGCATTTCCATTCGCATCCATGTGCATGCATGTGGATGTGCATATACATGTATTTAAGTATATGTTCATGTGTGTGTGTGTGTGTATATATATATATATATATATATATATATATATATATATATATATACATATATAAATATATATGTATATATGTGTGTGCGTGTGTATATATATATAAATATATATATATAATGCATGCATGCAAGTCATTTTGTGTGGTTGTAGAAAAGTTTGTGCATATGCATGTGTATGTGTGTGTATGTGTAAGTGTATGTGCACATGTATGTGTGTGTATATATGTGTGTATGTGCATGTGTATATGTATGAACGTGCATCTTCATCATGCATAAGTGTGTATGTGCATATCAATAAGTGTGAATATGCTTACTAATGAAATAACAAAAATAAAATGATATACAAAGAATGGAAATAGTACTTACAATAGTTACCCATATTTTTTGCTTGGTTAGCTTCTTGAATAACCTCCAATAAAGAGAGAGAGAGATAGAGAGAGAGAGAGACAATTCAAAGAGAGAAAGAGGTAGAAAAAGAGAGACAATAAGATAGAGATTAGGCAAAACAACAATTCGGGATATACTTGTTTTAGCTCGTAAGCATAGCGTAATTGCGAATGTTTGAGAGCTCTTGGATCAAATGCGTGAACATGCTAATCAAAGAGCCTCCAATGTTTTAATTTTTTTCGTCAACAGGCCATTGTGTAAGCGATGGTAAGGCGTCATAAAATGCAGTGCAATTGGCATTGCATAAGCGATGTTATTTACCATCGCTTATGCATTTGCCAAAAAGCATCGCTTATGCGATGCTTTTTTAAACCGTCACCGTAGCGATGCTCACTGTGAGCATCGCACATCCTCTTATGCCACACCTCGGAAATAATGTCGTTTTGCCCATTGTTTAATTGACGGTCCGTGCTCGACGCTTGTTGGGATGATTTTTGCAATTTTATAGCGACGAAAGTGTGTCACCTTAACCATCGCTATACGCCCGTATTCCTTGTAGTGAATCCGTGGGTTGCTTTTCCATGAGTGTATCTCTCCTACAAGGTGATCACGGTCTTGAATCCATACTAGGATATGGTGATGGTCAATTTATGTTTTTACTATTTTCTATTTTTATGCTTTTGTCGAATAGTATGCTCTATGCACACATGAATAAGTAAGTGGCAATGGCAAAAAACAAACCACAAGCCTTAGCTCAATGGAAAATTGAAGAAACAAGAAAATTTTAGTATGGTTTGTATTGTTTAATGCATATGCATAGTAGATTCTAGAAATTTTGGTAGCATAATGGAGTAATTTTAAAAATCAAAAGAATTATACTGAGTAATTCACAAGGGATGTCTGCAATAAGGGTATTGATAGGCACAATCTAACTATAAAAAGACCAAAGGGAATTACACATCCTGAAAAATTTCTTTCCTCGCTAAACTTGCAAGAAAATACATGCACTGTACAATATAAGTCCACATCTTAACTAAGCGTATACTCTAGATGCCATGCAAAATTGAATGTTCTATATGCAATATGAAGCAAAAAGAAAGCAGTAATGCATATTAATTGACAAAAAAACTTATCTAGATGTTCAAGAGATACTTTTAAAGTGTGTGCAAGTGCTAGAGATGGTCAACACTCCGTCCAAATAGCATTCCAAGACTCTTAGTTTGTGCTTCAAAATGATGCTCCAAAAACAGTTGTTGATATTGAATGATCACTCCAAGCTTTGAAGATAACTCAGATTAAATCCAAATGGTGGGTTCCAACCACATTCTTGAAAGACATCTAAGAGAGCTGTCAATAGGAAGAAAATACTCTAAAATTTGAAGTTGGATGCTCATGATATGGCTAAATATGTCAAAAAGGGTGGGTGAAATTGCGTCAATTATCATGCTTCTTGCTATGGCTCTAAAAGAATCACTTTGAAATTGCTCTTTGTGTTTACCCCTCTCCATGACAAATGTGCGCAAAGTAGCTCACTTATCCCATACACATATAAAAATCGGAGGCAACTACCTTCATATAATGCTTGAGATTATTACTTTGTTCAATTCGAAAGGAGAAGAAGGCAAAGCCTACTCTCTCTTTCTCTCTCTCTCTCCTTTGCATTTAAATAGAGGCCATGTTCTCAAAACATGTGGGCAAGCTGATGCCATTAGGTGGTGCTCATACCTATGAGATTTGGGCTGTTAGGTTGCCTTTGCTTGGAGGACAAAAGGGGGGTCCTATGGGGCTCTCCCAAAACTTCTTTTATCATTGCTTCCCCTGATGATTGATGATGAAAGCTCATGAAAATCTCCATGCAACTAGGATGAAGATGAATGTAAAATGCACGACTCTCGAGTAGGACGATGGCAGCCCAAAAGAACAAGAGAATCTTTTACTCTTGTGATTACAATTGTCAAAAACTTGAATGATGTGTGTGTAACTCTTATCCCATCCATATATACCCTCTTGTATTCTAAAAATAGCAATGGTCTGGAATGTTCTAGTGCCACCATGTGTACATCATTCAACACTTATTCCCATTACTACTAAATACCTTAATATCCCCCAAACTTGGGACCTTGGCCCTCATACACATGGAACGATCCCTATGGACCAATGTCAGCATCCCTTTGGATGAATGTATGATATTATGTGTGTGTTTCTATGTATGTGTGTATGTGTATGTGTGCATCTTTATGTGTGTGTACGTATATGTGGGTGTATGTATATGTGTGTGTATGTATATGTGTGTATGTTTGTATGTGCATATGTATGTATAGTTTATGTATGTGTGTGTATGCATGTGCTTGTATGTGTATGTATGCATGTGTTTGTGTGTGTACATGTGCATATGTGTGTATGTATTTGTGCATATGCATATGTGTGTATATATGAGCATGTGTGTGTATGCATGTGTCTATGTATGTATGCGAATGCATGTGTGTATGTATGCATTTGTGCGTATGTGTGTGTATATGTGTGTGTCTATACATGCAAGTGTCGATATGTGTATGTCTATGTGTATGTGTGTGTATGCATCTGTATTTGTATGCAGATGTGTGTATATGTGTGTGTATGTGTGTGTATATGTGTGTAGGTATATGTATGTATGTATATGTGTCTGTATGTGTATGTAGGTGTGTATGTGTATTTAGCTATGTATGTGAGTGTATGTATGTTTGTATATGTGTATGCGGGTGTCTATTTGTTTGTATGCATGTATGTATCTATGCATATGCATTTGCATTGTGTATGCATATGTATGTATGTGTGTGTGTGTATGTGTGTGTATATGTGTGTTTCTATGTGTGTGTGTATGTGTATTTGTGTGTGTGTGTCTCCATGTGTGTGTATGTATATGTGGGTGTATGTATCTATGTGTGTATATGTATACATGTGCGTATGCATATGTATGCATAGTGTGTGTATGTGTGTATATTTATACATGTGTATGTGTGTGTATACATGTATGCATGTGTATGTATCCATGTGAATGTGTGTATATTGCATGTTTATGTTAAGTGTGTGTATGTGTGTTTTTATATGTGTATGTGTGTTTTGATATGTGTATATGTGTGTATGCATGTGTATTTGTGGGTATGTGTGTGTCTCTATGTGTGTGTGTATGTGTATGTGTGTCTCTCTGTCTGTGTGTGTGTGTGTATGTATATGTGGGTGTATGTATATGTGTGTGTGTGTATGTATATGCTTGTATGTGTGTGTATGCATATATTTGTATAGTGTGTGTATGTGTGTATACATATGTTTATGTGTGTGTATGCACGTGTTTATATAGTATGCCTGTGTGTCTATATGTGCATATGTGTGTATGTATGTGTGTGTATGCACATGTGTGTATGTATGTGCATGTGTGTATATATATGTTTGTATTTGTGTGTATGCATGTGTCTATATAGTGTGTTTGTGTGTGTATGTGCATATGTTTGTATGCATGTCTGTTTATGCATGTGTCTATGTATGTTCATGTAATATATGTGTGTGTATGCATACATGCATATGTATGTGCATGTGTGTGTATGCATGTGTATGTATCTATGTGAGTCTATCTGTGCATGTCTATATGTGTGTATGTATATGTGCAAGTATCTATACATGTATCTATATGTGTATTTATGTGTATGCATATGTGTGCATATGTGTATGTGTGTGTATGTACTGTGTATATGTGTTTATGTATGTGTGTACATGGGTGTATATATGTTTGTGTGTATATGTGTGTATGTATGTGTGTGTATGTGTATGTATATGGTTGTGTGCGTATATATATATATATATATATATATATATATATATATATATATATATATATATATATATATATATATATATATATATATATATATATATATATATATATATATATATATATATATATATATATATATATATATATATATATATATATATCTGTGTGTGTGTGTGTGTGTGTGTGTGTGTGTGCATGTGTGTGTGTATATCGATGTGTATATGTGTATGTATACGTGTGTGTATATGTATGTGTGTATGTGTGTGTATATGTGTGTATGCATATGTGTGTATATATGTGCATGTATATGTGTGTATGTGTATGTATATGTGTGTATGTTTGTCTATATGTGTGTATGTATGTGTGTGTGTATGTGTGTATGTATATGTGTTTGTGTATATGTGTATATATATGTATATGTGTGTCTATATGTGTATGTATATGTGTGTATGTATATGTGTGAATATATGTGTGTATCTGTCTGTGTGTATATGTATGTGTGTATGTGTGTATGTATATGGGTGTATATATGCGTGTGTATATTTGTATGTGTATGTATATTTGTGTATGTTTGTGTATATGTGTGTATGTTTGTGTTTATGTGTATATGTGTATGTATCTATGTGTATGGAAATGTGTGTATGTATGTGCATATGTGTGTATGCATGTGTGTATGCATATGTGTGTATGTATGTGCATGTACCTTTGCTCCTTTGCTCACCCATTCACTCTTTCTTTGACTTGTTCGTTTGCTCTCTCACTTGATCTTGGCACAAATATCCTAGGAAAATACTTTTTTTTTTCATTCCTTTCGTGTTGCTTATGCGATGCTACAACATCGCAACCAATTTTTTACCAGTGCTACAATTGTTGCTAGCCTTCAACGCTTGTATTGATAGTGCTTATGACCATCATATAAGTGATGCTAGACAACACTTATGCGATGCTCTTGATTTATTTATTTTTTATTCTTTTTCTTGAGTGTCATTTATGCGATGCTTTCTAACACAAACATCACATAAGTGACGATCCTCACTTTTTTTTTCAATTACTTTTGGCATTGCTATGCCCCCATTATTCTTATAGTGTCACTCGTGTTTCACAAAGGCCTCAAATTGCAACAATGTTCACAAGAATCTTAGTAAAATTTTCCCTTTGCTTGAGAGGAAATGATGAAAAATCAATGGCTCGAGGATAAAATAAAGTTAAAACTTGAAGGAAAGATTGAAAACTCCTAAGATGCACAATGCCTTGACCAATATTCGGAAATATCATGTTAATCAACTAGTTTTAGTCAAGGGAAAATGTGAGTTTTGAACTTCTCCCTAACCTTTGGTGAGATCTTTTTCGACATGTTGAAAGAAACTTATACAAATTTTGTATTCGTGAGTATTGAGTCCATTCTGACTTTAGGAGTCCATTGAGCCTCCTACTAATTCGTCGACACTATTCTTATAGAGGTATGTTTGCATGTACTACATATGTTTCTACGTGCAATTGCAACCACAGAACTCGGAAATGGAGGCATTTATAGAACTCGGCAATAGATGCCCATGACAAGGGATGAATGGAGACATCTCAGCACAGTCTTTCTTCTATTTTTCCCTTTTTGAATCCGTTTTCAACTAGTGATATGTCTCTTTTATACCTTTATGAATCCGCTTTCAACTAGTGATATGTCTCTTTTATACCTTTTTCAATCCGCTTTCAACTAGTGATATGTCTCCTTTATACCTTTATGCGTTATGTCTCCATAGATGCACCATAGACAACATAGACATCGGTAGTGTATTTATTATTTTTCGTAGATATTTCCTTCTTACAATCCACTGTCTACAATCTTTTTCGTCTACTATTAAATTTTTTATGTTGAAGGGAAAAACCACAAAAAACAATGGTCTATGCACAATACAGTTTCTTATCAAAAAGGAATCTACAATCGATAATTGCGGCTACGTAGTGCAATGAGTGTTTTTGGTTTGAAGATCTTTTATGTTGACCTTAAAACTATGAATGCGCAATGATTCGAGTAGATTTGAGTTCAACATTTTCTTGCATCAAGTAGATTTGGTCTCATGGACAAGTTCTGGAATGTTTGCTCTTACTCAATAAGAAAATGGTCCATATATTTTGTATCTATATGGAGAAAAGGAATGATATTTCTTATCTAATCATTCTTGTCTTCCTTATTTCTGAAGATAGGCAATTCAGTTTCTGGATTCTATATCAGAGCTTGGGATAAAATTGTGTATCTATATCAGATATTGGGATAAAATTGTAGCAAAAAAGCCTCAAATTTTCTATTCGGCGCGACAATAGATTGAAAGCAATATAAAATTTTTCTTTAGCGCGATGCCGCTTAAGCCTAAACGGGCCTATGGTGCTATGTGGTAAACTCTCGTTTACAACACGTTTATGCTAATACATTTACTTAAGGCCCCAAGGGCAGAGCTAATTTCAATCCTTTTAACAGTAAAAAAGAACCTCAGGCCTTACGATATGGATAGATAGTGATATTGTGAATAAGAAGAATCAATTTTCAAATAGCTGCAAATCAAGCTGAGAATGATCGAAATATTTAATGACTCTAAATATATACAGAAAAATGTTTGACTTCTTGGAAACATGGAAAAGGGTGCTATGTTCATTGATATTGATTCTACATAAAGCGATTTGGATGCAGTCTAGAGGGCAAGGCATTGGTAATACTTGCAGATATGCTCAACAGCTTTAACGTGGCTTCAAAGAAAATGGAAACCTATCAGTCCAAAATGTATATGCGAAGATAATTAGCGTTACAAATTGGACATGAGAGTGTTCTCTCCGTACCAGACAGGCTATGATGATACGCACAACGACCTGTAACCGTTTCGAGCCCATCGATGATACTTGCACGAAAGTAAACACCACCATATCGGAGACTTTTCTCCTTATGTAACCAACTATATGTATATGTTTTGGCTTTTCAGAACTTCCGAAGGGTGTGTCTCTATCCATCATCATGCTTGGCTGCAATTTTTTTTAATAATGTTAATGGAGTTCTCTGAAGATTGCCTGGTTATTAAACTCTTTGTCCTCTCTGTGTTATGGATCTGGCGGCTCGCCTCAATTACACGATCTTGAGCTGCAAAACTTTCTCCGACCATATATGTTTTCCCTTTTTTGTTTTCAATTTTTGAAGGATGTTCGATCTTACGATTTATTCTTCTGTTTCTTTGTCATCGCATCCATGGGATCCTTCGAATTCCACGCAAGCAAAACATCTCACTTTGGAGCCAAAGCCAGCAAGGGTTGAGCATCTAGCATTTACTACAGATGAACAGGGCTCGAACTCAAGGACTGTTTTCAACAGCGCACCTATTAAAGATGAACAGTGCTCAAAGGAAGAGACCGATTTCAACAAAGCGAAAAGACTGTTTCCAACAATAGCTGTGTTAGAACACAGAACAGACCGAAGGCCCGAAGACCGGACAATGAAATTGGATTTACGAGAAGCTATTGAAAGCCCACTCATCCGCAAGAGCAACTGGTTTTTCTTCCCATCATTTCTCACGAAGCTTGAACCCACACCCTCAAAGCGTTGAGCTAGCGCTGCTCGTCTTTGCCGAGCAATATGAGAATACCCATGTGTTATGTATTATGCATATACAAAAAAAGGGCGGTGCAAGCTGATGTCGCGGAATAAGAAGTTATACAAAGAAAGGGCGATGCAAGCTGGTGTCGCGGAATGAGAAGTTAGAAATCCTGGACGTCGGGATGAAAGGCACTGCGTAAAGAATTTAGATCAGAAGCGCAAACTACGAGTCTACGACGCATTGAAGCATAGCTGTCTTTCGACCGCAGGTTGCGCCCTATACAAGGGACAACCCGGCTCCCTGCAAGCATAAAAGGGTCTCATTCCCATCTAGACAAGTTCAGAGTGACAGAGATGGGTCCATTGATTGGGTATGCCTGTTTGCTCAAGGGGTGGGCTGCAGCTTGTCTCATCGTAACAACGCTGGCTAGATCTCCGGTGGAGGCGGGCTCACACTTTGCAAGACGGGTCGGCCGTGGGGCCGGGATTATGTGCCAAGCACCGGTCGTAGTGTTCGGAGCGTCCATGGTGGACGTTGGCGAAAATGCCGTGGCTCAGCCATTCAGCTCGGCATCAGATTTCCCGCCGTACGGTGTCGATTACTTCGGTAAACCCGCTGGACGCTTCAGCAACGGACGCCTTGTCATCGACTTCATATGTAAGAGCTTTCTTTGCTGACCGTTCATATTCATATTCGATTACTTCGGTAAACCCGCTGGACGCTTCAGCAACGGACGCCTTGTCATCGACTTCATATGTAAGAGCTTTCTTTGCTGACCGTTCATATTCATATTCCCTGTTTCTATATTTTTCTCTCTCGCCGTAACACTTAACAGCACTCTTCGATCGGCATTGATTATTATGGCTGTTCTCTGGTGATGGCTTAGCTCAAGAGTTAGGATATGGTTTACTCGATCCTTACGTCAACTCGGTGAATCCACACTTCGAGCATGGTGTAGACTTCGCATCATCTGGTTCCACAGCTCAGAGCGGCACCCAAACGGGCTCCTCTACTCGACGTAGTGGATTGTTCAATCTGGACGTGCTAGTGAAACAGTACAATCTGGACGTGCAAGCTATTCAAATCGAAGATCAAGGACCTGGAATCGCAAAACAAAGGTAATGCACTGCTTGTATGCAAGGCAAGTAAACATGCACTCAGGAGGTAATAAATTCCATTCTTGTGATCGACCTGTTAGAGAGAGAGAGACAGAGAGAGAGCTTTAAAGGGTAATGCACTACTTTTTTCCTCGAAGCCTATAACGTCTTCTATTTCAACGGTAAACTTGCGGCTTGTATGCACGGCAAGTAACATGCGCTCAGGAGGTGATAAATTCCATTCATGTGACCGACCAGAGAGAGAGAGAGAGAGAGAGAGAGCTTTTAAGGGTAATGCACTACTTTTTTCCTCGAAGCCTATAACGTCTTCTATTTCAACGGTAAACTTGCGGCTTGTATGCACGGCAAGTAACACATTTCAAATGAGGCAGATACATATATCATCTCCCTCATGCGGGACCTATTTGGGTTTCAGCTTATTATCTTCGAGGACATAAATACAGTGGTGCCTAAACCATGGGGATCTAATATCAGAGAGACTCTTTTTTCTAGAAGAAACAAGGATTTCTCAATCGACCATTCCTTTCGAGTTTGGCAAAAATTGATAGCACATCGCTCCATCCAAATCTTCCAAAGAGTCTCACCCCTTATGGCATTTCACAGCCTTGATGAGTAGCCAACCGCTTCCCCCAACATTGCCTGTTGCCAATTGATTTGGTTCATGAGTCTCAAAACCCGTTTCATGTGATGCCAGATAAAACAGGGCTTGGGGCAATCGAAGAAAAGGTGAACCAAATCTTGGATGCATCGATGGCACCTCTTGCACCAAGGTGGAACCCCACAAATTTTGTTAGCCCTTGCATTGGACCAAATACCCTTATGCAAGATCTGCCACATGAGAACGAACTTTTTGATCTCAATTAGGGGGAGCCAAATAGACATGAACTTAAGTTCCCATCGAAGTTTGGTTGAAGAAAGGCACCACATGTTGTTGAGGGTTTGATGGACATCTAAGTTCTCTTTGAAGTTGGGGATTGTGGATAGCTTCTTACCATTGCTCCATTTTAGGCCGTCCAAGCAAGGAAGATCCCCTCTGCAGAGAAGGCAGGTAGTTGAGCAGTCCCACGCTAAACATTTGCCTTGAAGGAGAGTCCATTCCTCGAGGGTAACTCTATGTCTTGGGTCTAAGTCTTTGAACATGATCCACTGGCCGGTCTCTTGTTTCTAGAGCTGTTTCCACTACTCGAAACCCTTCTTCCATAATCGCTTAGCAATTTGGAGGTTCCATGACTCCACTCCCCTAATGCTGTTGATCGAGAACTAGATAGATTCATTTTGTCTTATCCACTCATCAATGATTCTAATGAATTGTTTGGCGTTGTTCCAACTCTTCCATAAGGAACACATGAGGCTAGAACCTTTCGGGGACACTAGGTGGGGGGAGAACAAAAGTGTGAGGATCCCTATGTCCTTCCAACCAGGATGTCCGACTAAGGTAAGGTCTTTCATGTTTTTGAAGATCAATTTAGCCCAAGAGGACTCACTATTTCTCCAAGCCTTGATAAACCACTGTGCTGCCAACTTGTCAGCCAACCCAACGATATCCAGAATACCCAAGCCCCCTGAGTCTTTTGAGCTAATGCAAGTTTCCCATTTGATTTTGGGAATCCCTCTCCTATTGGGGTCCTCTGTCCATAAGAAGTTTCTACAGATTCTTTCCACTTTGGCCAACTCCTTTTCCTTAGGTCTCCAACATGAGATAAAGTAAATAGTCGTAGAAAGCATAAATGTGTTAACAACCATTGCACGTCCTACCAAGTTAACTTGCATACCTTTCCAATGATTTAGTTTGCTATCGAGTTTAGATAGCACCCAGTTCCATCGTTGTTCCATTGAGA
Organism: Ceratopteris richardii; assembly: GCA_020310875.1. Taxonomy (NCBI): domain Eukaryota; kingdom Viridiplantae; phylum Streptophyta; class Polypodiopsida; order Polypodiales; family Pteridaceae; genus Ceratopteris; species Ceratopteris richardii. The sequence continues at coordinate 113,735,261 of CM035436.1, forward strand.
TGTCGAAGCCCATCGGAATACCGAGGAGACTGAAAACTTGATCTCCAGGGATAGCTTGACACGCCTCATCTAACAATAGTTGGGGTGGAGGTCCACAAATCGCTCTGAAAGTAGTTTTAACATGGTTGAACAAAGGCATTCACGTCATCGGCAAACTCGTATCGGTCTGACATTGATCCCTTGAAATTTTACGATAAAAGGAATTCCATATAAATTCAATCTCAATAGAACAGTAGCTTAATAGAAGCGCTAGAAGTTGGAAGCAAAATTAGGGTTGTTTCACATTGAGCCATAACACTCCTTCAAGAGATGAAAGCTCTCAAACAACATTGGTTGTCAGCACACACAATTTCTGTTTGATATCTCGTATTAACATCGGTTGTCAGCACACAATTTTTTATTCCTGTTTGATATCTCGTATTAACATTGGTTGTGAGCACACACAATTTCATGCCATTTGGTGGGACACTTGAGAGCATAGTTTTCCTATACTCTGTTAATAGCAGGAGTGCTGAATCTCAAAGACAATAAACTTTCTGATTTTTTAATTATATGTGTATCTATCTGGTTATTATTTATTAGAAGTACATATTTCTAATTTATCTTCCATTCTGATTCTTTCTTCACAGAACGTGGTTGCACACTTTGTTTTTGCTCCATGTTCAACCCATATGTATAAAGAAGTTGAAGGTGGCATTATAGTTTTGAAAGTTCCGCAAAATGGCTCCAAATCGGAGAACGCTCTTGCACTTCGGAGTTTGAAGCAAACATAGGGAAGAAAGGTCCAAAACACGTTAAATCATTGACAAAAGATGACATTGAGCACAAAACATATAAGCAACATTCATCTTCTCTATGAATAATTTCTATTTTGCTTACATTTAGTCCACCATTATTTACAATAACATTGAGACAAGCCAATGGATATGTTCCCTTACTTCATTATCCACAAGCTTATGCAAAAGAATGAATCCACAAACTTATGCAGAAAGAATTAATACACAAAGCTTATAGAAGGCTTTAGATAATGTGTGAATGGTGTTTATATCGATTTACAGTTTTACTAGAATGTATTCACACCCATATCATAGCATACCACATGTACACATATGACGTACACATGAAACACATGCATACTTCAATATGCGCTCATGCTTTACACGTCCATGCAAATAAGCACACATAAAGTCACACATTTTAGCACATACACAATATACGCAACAATATATTCACACTTATAAATATACTCATGCATATGCACATGCATACACATGCATGCACAGATATTTCCTTAGATATGCACATATCACAATAACACATATACATGCCTAGATACAAATCTACATATGCAATTATGTACTTACATAGGCGTGCATATACATACATTACACATATTGGAAAGCATTCACGTGGACTTATTCACATACCGCACACACATGCACATGCATACATGCATATGGACATTGAGATATGCACTTTCTTTTGATGCTCTCATATTCATATCCATATTTAGAAATATGGAGTCTTTATGATTAAAGATACAATAAAAGATGGATATTGCCTCAATATGTTCTTGATGTAAACACTTTTTATAGATTCATTACTACTCACCAGTTTTACAATTCCTACTTGATCTGCATATCACGACAACATCCACCCCTCTAAACATGTGCATCCTCTAGATGCACTAACAACTAGTGTATCATTGAAGGCTAACGCACTAAAATGAAGTATGAATGTATCTAATTTGATAAAAGGAATTGATCCCATCAAACTTCATAAACTAAATACCCAAATAATCTATTGATTACGCAGCTCTTGGAAGTAAAAATAGCCTTTGAGGTTGCGAAGTTTCATTCAGAATGTTCTAAGTGTAAGCAAGGTAATAGAGAATTACAGGAGGTCAAAGTTAAGTTAGCCTGGGGTTCTGAAGCAACACATGAACTCCTTGATTTCTCTTGGGTGGAACAACTATGAGATTAATTGATTGGACTCTTTTTATATATATACGGATTATCACTCCCGTATTCAACCCATTTGATCAATTATGGATATTCCTATTTGTATTCAAGATGCTACTTTTCTTTTCACTTTTATGGTGATTGAATTACGTGTTCAGCATGCAAATGATAATTTTCTTCTAGGCTTCCCTTTGTTGAAGGATGCCAAAGTCCAACAACACCGGGATCCCAGGCTATGTCTTTTCACAAGGCCCATAAGAAATATTTTGTTACTTTGAATGAGAAGTAGATTTGTCCAAAGGATCAATTGCCTATGATTGTGGAACCCCCACATATGTTAGAACGTATTGATGAGGATAAGGAAGTCTTATTCTTCGAAGCCTCCATTAAGGATTTGTGGTATGTTCGAGTTATGGATATCCCAAAAGTATTTGCTCAATATTCTAAGTAGGGTCCTTTTACTACTATAGTACAATCAGAACTTATTCCAATTGTTTTTCTAGAGGATATCCTAAACACACCTATGGAGGAGCTTCTTGAGTAGAAAACTATCCATATTCTTGAAGAACAAGTGGAAGATACTGGCCATAGAAACTAACCCCAAATGGTGAAGATTTGCATAGAATTACTTGCCTCATTCCAATGTGCGCTAATTTCACTTTTGAAGGACTTTAAGGATGTTTTTTGCAAGGACTTGATGCAAAACTTTTTCACCATAAATTTCAATTGAGACTAGATGCATCTCCAGGCATTGAACAACAATACTGAATGAATCCTAATTTCTCTAAATAGGTTAAGCATTAATGAGATAGGAGGTTGAGAGTGGTTTCTATTGTACCTATTGAATATCACTCGATCTTACAAGTACTGATTGTGACCAAGAAAATAGAGAACTACAAATCGTTGTATATTATCATAAGCTAAATGCTCCTACTATCTTAGATCCTTTTCTATTGGTTTTCCTAGATACAATGGTGGACGAGGTGGTAGGATAATAAATGTATTCATTCTTGGATGGGTTCAATGGATGTAATCAAGTTCACATTGTTGATGTTGATGTAACCAAAACAAGTTTCATTACTAATTTGGATGCTTTTGCATTTAGAGTGATATGATTTAGCCTCAGAAATGCTCCCAATACTTTTGAATGGTATATGCTTCAAAGTTTTGCCCCATACCTAACTTCTTTAATGCACATTTTTTGGATGATTTTTTCGGTCTTACGAAAGCAAGTGGATCATATCCAACACTTGTGTCTTTGTTTGGTACAATGCAAGTTTTTTTTGAACCCTACTAAGTCAAGTTTTGGGGTAAAATATGGAAAATTGTCAGGTCCTATTATTTCCAGGGAAGGTACTGTAGTTTATCAGAATAAAGTAAAAGTGGTTTTGGAAGTAGTTCTTCCCCTTCTATGCCAAACTTAGTGGCATGGCCGTCACATACAGTACATAGTGTTGGAACAACAAGCTTTCATTTTGCTTGAAGTGGAGATGATCTACATCAAATTTATCATTTGAATGATGCCACATATACTCCTTGTAGAGTTCTACTTGCATTCATGTATTGTGTTGATTGTCATCTAAAAATGCCCATTTTTCTCATTGATGGTCTTCTGCTCTTTTTCCATTTCAAGAGTAAGCAATAGGAACATAAATTTAAACTTCACTCAAGGGGTCCTTTCTGCATTCATTTTGAAGTGCGCCTTGTCACATTTTGTTTAGCCACATTGAAGTGGGCCTTGCCACATTTTGTTTAGCCACATTGGGAGGCAAAGTGCTTTGAACCCCAATCAATGGGTCCAAACTCCAGCCCTATAGGAGTTAATATCCATCCAAGTCAAACGGTCCTTCTTCTACATATATCCTTAAAAAAACATAAAAATGAGCGCATTTCATTACATGCAATTGTGTGCGCAAATTCATGCAGTATGGGTAATGGCTTGACTGATTGAATTCAAAGATTCTGACATGCATGATGAAAAATAAAACACACTCTTGTCATCTAAGGCAAAATGATTGCAAAAGATTTGAGTAGACAAATGAAGTGGTCCTATTTTAACTTTGCTTATTTGCTTCTAAGTACTGTTGTGCTGTTAGTTAATCCAATTAAGTTCATAGACATGCATCACTGATAGGTCCGATACTAGCTACGACAAATAAACATCGAATGGCTCGTTCGTAGAGGATTACTTAATTCTGCTACTGGATTGGCAGCATGTTCTCGTGCATTGAATGGCCCTCTCCCTGCTACACATGAAGAACCATATGGAGAAGGAAGGGGAGAACCTTCAATCCTTCCAGCTCATTATTAATGTCGAAACTCGAGTTCAACTAAATGCACCATACATTACCCAAGACTTGACCCTAAGCAATTATGGAATAAGTGTTATTGATTTAGCCAATAGGAATGGACAATATTTATAGCAAGCCTTGATCTGGAGAGTATAAATATGTGCGTTATTGCAGAGTTTTGTAGAAAGGAGGGAAAAGTTACACATGAACCTTCTGTAAAAGATTCTTTGTATCCTTTGAGTTCTAAGCATTCCTCCTCGAAAAATTGATATTTCTAAGAGAATAAACACATGCACGTTTCACCATATCTTTGTTCATGCCAAAGCATTGACAAGTAATGATCTAAGGCTTGAAGAAACACTTCACACATATATTTCATCCAAATGTTGAAGCTATAGGCTATGCTCCGTCGTGAGATGATAAGTAAATTTTGGAAGATTAATTTCACTACTATAAAATGCTGCAATGGAATCGCCCACCTTGTCCTTAAAACATGAAATGTAACAAAGAAGTAAAGAAGATGTTGCATGCAGCAGCAAGAACTTGGGAGAATATGATGGTTTTCGATTTACTTGTTAGAGTCTCTTTTGTTTTGTTTTTTGCGAGAGTACAATGAATGAAAGACACACACACCCAACCTCGTAAGGTAGAGGCACCCATACATTTACATAGGCCCGAAGGTTGAACATATCTAGTGAGTGGGACTTGAACCCAAACACATTGCCCCACGACATGCAAGGTTTACCATTACACCACACCCGTTTGGACCACACATAAAAGAACTTCTAACTGTAAGAGATGGTGCCTTGTCGAGTTGAGGATTCAGATAATGGTTGTGCATATATAGATACACAACCTTTGGTTCCACACACTCGTAAATGAATATATTATTTGGAAGTCTGAAACGTTCATGTCTACAAGATCATCTGGTAGCTTGCTACGTTTCTTTGGCTGCTCAAATTCTCTACATATCTTATATCACTATCTTCATGTGCGAATGTAATAAATTATCCTTCAATATTTCAGAGAAGTTTTTATTTACAACTAGAAATTTAGAAATTAAAAAACAAAGAAAGGAGTTTCAAAGAAAGAAAACCAAATGATTTAATGTTTGCCTGTAATGGTTTGTGAGGTTGATTTTGCTAGATGGAAAAAAACATATGTATTGAGAATATGTCTGCATCAAACTTCGAGAAGAATAGGGAGTTAATTTTTCCTTATGCTACTTTCAACAAAAAATTCTTAAAAATTTGGTTTCTTTCCCTTTATTTAAATGTGTTTTGATCGGGTGATTCCATTTCAAAACAAATTTGTGGAGGATCATAAACTGCATCTACAATTTCATAAGTTCCATTGCTTGGAAGAAAGACTTGGTAAAGTCAATAAGTAAATGTCACTTCAAACTCCAATCACTTAACTCTCCCACTCTGTGATTTGTTCCTTATACATGTCTTATCATGCTCAGACATGTCTTCAACGTTTTGCTGAAAATTCTCATTTGATCTCTAGAATAGATTGGTCCTTGGGCATATAAACCCACTTTAGGTAGGATTCCTCCTTTTTCCATGAGAGGTCATATATTTTCATCTTCAAAGAGAATTTAGAATATTTTGATTTACTTCCAAAGGATGAATCCAATATTTTGAAAACTTGGCTTTGTTGATATATTTTGGTAGTCATGTGTGTGAACATAGGACTGTTGTGGCACTCTTTTCCCTCTTTAGGAGGTTCCCATCCCCTTGGGATTGTATATATGCATATAAACCTAATTGTTACTTATCTTTGTACATTCACTTGGTATACATTGATTATTGCATTATTCTCCAAGCTTCTTATTATTCTTCCTTGTGTTTTTTGTGTGCTTTGGTAGAACTCGAAATCCATTAATATATAGCAAGAAAGGTTCCAGCTTTCTCTAGGGCATTATAAACACCCCTCCAATCACAGTCTAAGAATGGCACGAAAATTGATGTGCATACTTGAGGCAACTAGGACTTCGAAAGTTACTCTCATCAAAATTTTGATTTCAGCTTGTTTCGCCTCCGGACGCACTCTCATAAAAACTATGTAGGTAGTTTCATCGTTTTGTGCCAAACATATATATATATATATATATATATAGGATCTTTTTTGCTAGTACAAGCATCTCAAAGTCTGCTATAGTTCTAGCACAAATGGACAGGGTAAACCTATTGAATGTTTTGAGATACCATCAATTTCTCACACGAGGGCATTTAGTTAGTAACCATTGCTAAAAGAAATGATACATTTCATATGTTGGTCATTGCAAATAAATTGCATGGCACTAAATACGTCTTGTGGGCATACATGATGTGTCATGTAATGGTAGCAAAAGGGCAATGGAATATTACTATAGGTTATTGAAAAATGACATACTAAACCTACAAATATAGTGATTGAACGTGATGTAGATGGTGCAAAAGGTGATGATCTTCAATCTCTTGGTCTTGCTACAATTCTTGTTTAGCCTATTGTAGAAAAACTTTCTTTGGATGGTAGAGATGCACAAGCACATACATTGATAATTTTTTTTCTCCAACATACCATTATCCCTCACATTCAGCCCTTGAAGACAACAAAAGATGCTTGGAATAATCTTATATCATTATACCACTACGAGAAAAATCTAGAGAGTGAGCATGTGAATGAATGGGATTAGATGGGTAATGTTTTGAAAAAGATCAAAAATTTTAACAAGCAATTGATTTCTATGGATGAGATTCCGAGATAGTTTTCTGGAAATTGTTCTTAATGATCTTCTAGATTCATATAACAGTTTTGCTTCTACTTTTTGATTGAATATGAAAGGGTGTCTAAATGCCTTAGCATTTGAGGTGTTAGCCTTTTTTTTTGGTTACAGGAAGATCACTCCAGGTCAAAGAGGTCAATTACGCATGTTGTAGATTAAGCTTTCATATCTAGTCAAATTGGAAAAGGTAAATGGAGCTTATCTACTATTAAGAAAAAATCTACTAATGTTTCACATAATATAAAGAAGGAATACAAAGATGACAAGAAAACAAAAACATAGAAATAAATACAAAAGAGGCAAGGAAGAAAGATGTTGGAATGGTTGTTGTAGAGGCCTCTACACTTAAAACAAAGTCTACTAATCTTGCCCAAAATGAATAAAGAGCATTTAATACTATTGTAGCTATGACCCATCTTCTCATGAGTATTGCATATATAGAGCATGCTCAAATGTTTAGTACTTTGATGGTGGTGCAACTAAAAATGTTACCTCATAGTATAGTTTCTTCACTTCGCTTGAGCCTAATCCTATAGGGAATACTATCACATGTTCTAGCAATTCCTCTTATCCTATAATGGGTTTTGTAAAGATAATTCTTACTAGTACTGATGGAACTTCTTTCACATTATGAGAGGCCTTATATGTGTTAAGGATCAAGAAAACTTTGTTTTTAGTTTCAACACTAACCTGGATGGACTTTAGATAGATATGAAATTGGACACCGTTTGGTCACTCATGTGTATGGCCAAAGATCTCGAGACTAGACTTAAGTATAAGTCCATGTGCTCTCTTAAATAAGTGATCTAGTTAGCCTAATGGTTAAGTCTGAACATTGTTAAGGAGGAGGTCTTGGGTTCCAACCCCATGGGGAGCATGGGGAGAGTGTTCTGCCCAAAGATCTCTAGAGCCTTCTAACTCAAGTTAACATGAGTTAACTTGAGTCCAGTGAGACTTAACTCAAGAGGCAAGTACACCAACCACTAGTGGAATCTAGTGAAAGGTGCTAAAGTAGTGGTTGAGAACACCCCAGCCACTAGTTGACTCTAGTGAAATATATGAAAGGAGTGGAGGAGATTGCACATGCACTTGTGGACTTTAGTTATATTTGTGGTCCTCGTTGATTCGAGCAGCTATATATATAGGCATAAGGTTGGGAGGAGATTCATCTCTCTAGCACATGGTGGTCCTAATTATTAGTTTCTTACATTGGTATCAGAGCTCTATGAAAGCTTTCATGGTGACCTTGTAGATCTATCATCTTCTTCACATGAAACTCTTGTGTGGATATATCTCCTTTTAGCATCCTTCTTGTTGCATGAGCTTAGCACCCAGATATATTTTCTTCTTCACAAATCCCTCCTTGCGTGAGATTAGCAAACCTCAAAATTTTTGGAAGAATGGAATCTACATGAAGTTGCTAACAAGAAAAATAATAGGTGACTTCTCCTACTCGGGGGCTGCACAAGACGGTTTTGAATCTATGACCACACTCTTGCAAGCTGGTTGCCTCAACCATAAAGGCCATGATGTTGAGTCTTTGATTTGAATCGGGCACCTACTAGCAGGGAAACCCACCTTTGAATCATTAAGAGATGAGCATACCTTTCTATGTGATAATCCTGACTTTTCCACACATGAGATGGAATCCATCCCGAGCATCTCAAAACCTTGCAAAGTCCTCCTGGCTGGCTGTTGTAGCCTATACACCAAACATCTTTGGATTAAGATCCATTCCAACCAATTTAACCTTATTATAAAATATAATCTCTTAGCTCTAACAATTCAAACAAGAGCAAAAGCCATATATCCAACTTGACTTGGGGCACGTCAATGTATTCGAACTAAGAACCTTCGAGATGCTATGGAAGCACACTGCATTTTGTTTCTTGCTCGTTCTTTAAGTCAAGTAGCTGCATCCACCTTGTGCATGCAACAGAATGTGCATGTATTGTAGGTGAGAAGATTCGAACTTGTGTCGCCTAGCTTCAACCATGCTCCTAGCAGATGATGATGCTAGATATCAAACCTCATATCTCCATGCAACACAGGCGTCAAGAGCAATTCTAACCAAACAATGTCTGATTTCACATCTGACTGAACCGGCCAGACCCTTAGATCATAGACTTACTTTATTACAACTTCCCTATAGATAGTGAAGTACATCTAGCAAGCAATTGAAGAAAAACCTTTTCTCATTCCTCAAAGACCCTAGGAGATCTCTTGTTGGCATCATATTCTCTTGCCCTGTCAACTTATTTTTTCATCTTGGCTTTAGCTATTTCTAAATATGCTTGGATATTTGCTAGGAACTCTAAAATACTAGGATATTTCTTTGTCCTTCCTATGGTAGTGGGATTAGTGGGATTCATGCCATATTTCATCTCAAAAGGAGACATCATTGTTACTTTATGATGTCTATTATTATAAGAAAAAATCTACTAAAGGATATTTCTATTCAATATTTTGAGATAGTTTGTTTGTTCTCCAACATGCCATTATCCCTAACATTCAATCTTGCAAGACAACAAAAGATGCTTCAGATACTCTTATAATACTATACCACGTCTAAAATCAATTGGAGAGAGAGAATATGAATGAATGATATGAAATGCATAATTTTTTGGAAATAATCAAATACTTCAAGCAATTGATTTCTAGGGATGAGATCTTGCCAGATAGTTTTCTATGAATTGTTCTTAATGATCTTCTAGATTTCATATCACAATTTTGCTTCTACTTTTTAGTTGAATCTGGAAGGCAATATGAATGCCTTAACATCTGAGGTCTAAGCCTTTTATTTTTTGGTGCAGGAAGATCACTTGAGGCAAAAGAAGTCAATTATGCATGTTGCAGATCAAGCTTACTTATTTAGTAAGAGGGGAAATTTTAAATGGAGCTTATCTACGAGTAACCATAAATCTACTTATGCTGCACAATCAAAGAATGAAGACAAAAATGACAAGAAAAAAAAATTAGAAAATGTTTTGCAATTAATATAATGCAAATGAGCATTTACTACTCTTTGTAGCCATGGCCCATCTTCTCATGAGTATTTCATATCTATATTAGGCCCCAATGTTTAGTACTTTGATGGTGGTGTAGCTAAAGATGTTATCTCATAGTATCGTGGCCAAACCCCTATAAGGAATACTATCACATGTGCTAAAGATTCCTCTTATCCTATAATGGGTGTTGCAAAGATCATTTTGAATCCTGCTGATGGCACTTGTTTCACATTATTAGAGGCCTTGTATGTGTCAAGGATCAAGAAAGTTTAGTTTTTAGTTTCCAAATTATCCCAAATGGAATTGATTTTGATTTTTTTCTGATGAGAGATGTGAAATTGATGATCTCTCGAATGGTGATGTTATTAATGTTTCTATCATTTCATGTTGTGGGCTGTATAAGCTCATTGACAATCTAACACCTAAAAGAAATAGTAAATGGTGCCCTCTCTTCCCAATTTTGAGGCACCTTCTAAACATGTCTATAGAGGCTATTTTTGGGCAAAATGCAATGTTAATCCATCAAAAAAGATGGTTCAGTTAGACTTGCACATAAATTGCATCTTCTTCATAGTGATGAATGTGATCATTAAGGAAAAATGAGCGTCGGTTGGGCCTTGTAAGGATTCCTAATTTTAGGGATTAAAGCTGAGATCATGGTGGATTAATGGAACATACAAAACTGTCGATGGATCATAGCCATTGATGTATGGGTGCTCATGTAAAGGTGTTCTCTTGACCCTTGGGATCATTTTCATTCACATGATCAAGCTCAAATCCAAGGGTGAATAATAAATGGTGCATTTCTGATATGTGGGATGTGTGTGCATCAGTGGATCGTGAATAGAACTAATCGTTCCCACAAAAGGTGCCCTTGCTTTAAATGACTCAATTATATCCATCAGATCCTTGGAAAGTTCAAGGGCCTATTTGGAAGTAACCCCAGACATGGAAGTTTGCGCCAAGAGATTGGAGCCACATGATGACCACTTGATCTAAGGGATTATGTTGAAGGATCCTTGAATTTTGCTAACTTACATTATCCTTTGGATATTTGAGGCCTTCCAATGGTGTTAATTCAACCTTTTCATTATGAAAAGCACTCTCCTCACAAAACCCATGCTTTCAAATTAGTTTTCCACTTTTTGACTGGCAAAGAACAAGTGAAGCCTAGTCCTAGCCTTATGGATTAAGGAATTAGACAATAGCCATTGCTTTCTTCTCATTGGATGATGATCACTAATCATCCCTTAATCTTAAATGCACAAAGATGGTTCATCTTTTTCCCTGATGTCCTACACAGACACATTCATTTAGGAATCACCTACATTTTGTGACTTTCATTGATGAATTTTTGAGGATTGAATGCTTGTGTCAATGAAGAACAAAGTTGGAAGTGTTTATGTGTTTCAAACAATTCCTGATTGTAAGTGAAAATTGGGCAGTATGTAAAATGGACACCCTCCATTCTCATCAAGGAGGAATATATGGTTCATGAACTTAATGCACTTTTTGGTTGATCTTGAGCTAAAGCATCACTATATAGTGCCATATACACCTCAACAAAATGGATTTTCCTGAAGGAAATCGTAAGGTGTATTGTCAAAAGTTAGGATTTACCACACAAATTCTTTCTTAAGATTTTTTCTTGTGTGTAACATATTGTTAAACTAGAGATAAAATTACATTGCAGGGTAAAAATATTAATTAGTTGAATGTTATGCAGGTTTGCTAATTGAGATATCTACTGTGTTGGAGTTTCACTCATTTTGTTTTTGTTAAAAGTAGTTGTACCCGAATGTACGTGAAAGTCATGTGACTATCTATTGTATTCACAGGTACACTACAACATATCGAGGGTATACCGAGGCTGCTACCAAGGCAAATGAACGGGCGGGATTTCTTCACAACATCAGTGTAGCAGTCGGTATAGGCATCGGAAAGAAAGCGCCGGTATGGCGCTAGTATAAGCATCGGTATACGCGTCTGAAATACCGACACCTATACCGGCATCAATACCGACACCTATACCGGCATCAATACCAACACATATACCGACGGCCCGCTAGGTGTACCGGCACATATACCGACGACCATACTGGAGCTACCGATGCGTATACCGACAACCATACCTGCACAAATTTTTTTGGGTAGAGTGTGTTTTCTTTTGCTACAACATGATGTTGTTTAGCAAAAGACAATACACTCTGCCCAACTGAGTACATGTGTTATGTACTCTAATGGCAACCAAAACATAAACTTATATGAGTAAAAATGAACAATGATTCATGTACAGAAAGTCGTATATTCCATAGATGAAAAATGTACAAAAGTGTGGCAAAGCACTTCCATATAGGAATGGAATACAAAATTATGGTACATCATTGCCACATAGGAGTGTAATACAAAATTGTGGCAATGTGATAAAACAATTCCATATAGGAATCGAATACAAAATTGTGGCTCATCATTGTCGTATGCGAGTGTGATACAAAATTGTGGCATTGATCAAAATATTCACACCTAGAATCCTGCAACAAAACATATGTATAAAATAAGACCAATTAACATGATATTTATAAACAATAACTAAAAACACGAAACCAAGATATAACTTTACCTAATCAAGAATATTCTCCCATGAGACGGTTGCACCGTGTCCCTCTAAGTCTTGTAACAGTGTAGTCAGTCCATGTCGATATCCATATGATTCTTCAGTTCGCGTTGGAGGACGACCCACTGCCAACTCCTATAGTAAATATGCAAAATGTTAGATGAATATACATAATATACTTAACACAAATAACCTCAATAATTAACATCATACTTACAAATTGGTAGCGCATACTGTCGTATCCGCCGCTACCTATATGCGACGTTCCAACCGTATCTAAACGAGTGGCCACCACATCTCTCTGTTGCCGATACCGATCAGGAGTATGTTGATGCTCATCCTAAATCGATTCCCATTCTTCGGCATCTAGCCATATAGGCTTTGGTGAACCTGCTTTGAAAGCATTGCGAGCTTCCGATCGTCGATGCGACATCACTTCACGTGCTGTATGTTGTATCCATTCGGAACTCACAATAGGATTGCCAGGTGCTGGCCGGTACTCTTCATATATACATATATTTTTTAGAGTCTCTATCCTGTTCGGTCCATTTTAATATTACTGAATGACCGAATTCGATAGAGCAGAGTTGTCGTATCCGCTGACGCATTGACTTTCCCGCCGCATCCATAACTGGAGCTCCATTACGGATATGATAGATCTTCGATTCGTCATGATCATGTGCACACCAAGGTGTACATGGAGATCCCATCTGATGCAATATGAAGATCTCATCTCATCCAATGTATATATATGCATGCTTAAGCTTGTATACATATGCATTCATGTCTACATATGCATATGCATTCATGTATGCATATGCATTCATGTATGCATATGCTTGCTTGTATGCATATGCATGCTTAAGCTTGTATACATATGCATTCAAGTATACATATGCATATGCATATGCATACATGTATACATATACATATGCATATGCTTGCTTGTATACATACTTGTACATATACATATGCATATGCATGTGTGTATACATATACATATGCATTCATGTATAATATACATATACATATTCATGTATACATATACATATACAAAAATAAAAAGTATGTGTGCATATAAATATACATATATTCATGTATACATATACATATACAAAAATATAAAGTAGGTATGCATATGCATGCATGCGTGTATGCATATGCATGCATGTATTCATATGCATGCATGTATTCATATGCATGCATGTATTCATATGCATGCATGTATTCATATGCATGTATGTATTCATATGCATGCATGTATGCATGCATGTATGTATGCATATGCATGCATGTATGTATGCATATGCATGCATGTATGCATATGCATTCATGTATGCATATGCATGTATACATATACATATACATATACATATACATATACATATACATATACATATACATATACATATATTCATATGCATGCATGTATTCATATGCATGCATGTATTCATATGCATGCATGCATGCATGCATGTTTGCATATGCATTCATGTATGTATGCATATGCATGCATGTATGCATGCATGTATGTATGCATATGCATGCATGTATGCATATGCATCCATGTATGCATATGCATCCATGTATGCATATGCATCCATGTATGCATATGCATCCATGTATGCATATGCATCCATGTATGCATATGCATCCATGTATGCATATGCATGCATGTATTCATATGCATGTATGTATTCATATGGGAGCTTATCTACGAGTAAGCAAATATCTACTCATGCTGCATAATCAAAGAAGGAAGACAAAAATGATAAGAAAACAAAAAATTAGAAACATTTTTGCAATTAATCTAAGGCAAATGAGCATCTACTACTCTTTGTAGCCATAGCGCATCTTCTCATCAGTATTGCATATCCATACTAGGCTCCAATGTTTAGTGCTTTGATGGTGGTGCAACTAAACATGTTTTCTCATAGTATAGTGGCCCAACCCCTATAGGGAATACTATCACATGTGCTAAAGATTCCTCTTATCCTATAATGGGTGTTGCAAAGATCATTTTGACTCCTGCTAATGGCACTTGTTTCACATTATTAGAGGCCTTGTATGTGTCAAGGATCAAGAAAGTTTAGTTTTTAGTTTTGCAATTAGCCCAAATTGAATTGGTTTTAATTTTCCTTAATCAGAGATGTACAATTCATGATCGCTCGAATCGTGATGTTACTATTGCTTCTATCATTTCATGTTGTGGGCTATATAAGCTCATTGACAATCTAACACCTACAAAAATATTAAATGGTGCCCTCTCTTCCCAATTTTGAGGCACCTTCTAAACATGTCTATGGAGGCTGTATTTTGGCCAAAATGCAATGTTAATCCCTCAAAAAAGATGGTTCAATTAGACTTGCACATAACTTGCATCTTCTTCATAGTGATGAATGTGGTCATTAGGGAGAAACTGAGCCTTGGTTGGGCCTTGTAAGGATTCCTAATTCAAAGTTGGGACCACATTTGGGTCAACTAACACTGAGGTATAAAGGTCCATATAAGATTTTGGAAGATTTGGGGCAACACTTGGATGGAGAAGCCAATAAACAGGTTTAGGTTAAACAATTTGCAAGGAAAGCCACTATCCAAAAGAAGGAGGTCTAGGAGAGTGATGCAGGGTTCCCCTACAGGGAGCGGTGTCTGCATGCTGGGCACCTCGCCTTGGTATGGTTGTGGGTCATCGTAGGCCCGCACCTCGGAAGAGAAAGGGGAAAAAGGCCTCAACCGCATGGGATCAAGGAAGTATGATGTATGCATTGTGAACGAAAAAGGGAAAATTCTATGCTCTAAAAATAAATCACTGAACTGTGAGTGCCAAAAATATAACTATGCCTAATGATACTGATGAATATACAAATGGGTATCATGAAATGGCTCTGAATAATACAAAATAGTGTGCTCTATCATAGTGTGAAAGGATGTGCAAAACTTCAATCTTTGCTTCGATCTTCGGTCAGTCTCCAATCTTCACATTTTAAGCTTCTCAGCAAATCATGGAAATCTAAAAAAAATATCGAAAACTCTTCTCTTCAGTTTTCTTCAAATCATGAGCATCATCATTTGGAGAGGAAATCCACGGAGAAAAACATTTAGTATATTGTGAAACTTACAAAAATGTTGTGTGCAATTTTAATTAAGCATAGTGGACATATTCATAATATGCTATTTTCTCGAAAATTACCAAAGTAATGAAGCATTTTTGTATAGAAGTCAAGCATAAATTGTTCTTTCGATATCCTTATATTACCAAAACTTCTGAACTTTACTTTAAGCGGTCAAATTAAAGCATTAGACTATATGCATTAATTTTTTGTGATGCAACAAGATCAATGCTTATTAGGTAATTGTCGAATAAGTTAGAGGTTGATTTAATAATAGCTTATAAATGGGAAGGCCGCTTCAAATTTGCATGCACAATCAAACAGAAGAGAAATTTATTTTCATTATTTTAACAAATCATATATGTATAGCATAGGAGGGATAAATCCACTACCACTTAAAGTAGAGAGGAAGTGTTTCAATTGCACATAACATATATAAAAATGAGAATTGTTGTGGACACATCTTTACTTCGACTTTAGAATTTAGGAAACTCTACGAACATCTCTTTGCGAACCAACTTTCATTTTTACATCTCTCTCTCTCTATCTCTCTTTTCACTGCCTATTTTTCCCTCTAACAGCCTTCATCATCTCTATCGATTCCAACACCATTCATCCCCATTGCATTTGCACTTCTTTCTCTCTCTCATTAAGGTTTCTTCCTTGACACAAGAAGGCAAAAAACTCCAAAATCTTTCACAGAAATAGAAACTTGTTGATACCATGACGGATGCTAACCCTAATACTCATATTATTGGTTGCAGCAACTCAATACTATTCTAGACTACAACATATGAGGGGCATACCAATGCTGCCTATACTGATGCTCACTCCCAACGTTGCTATAAACGTTGGAAAAGTCCATTTCAAGATACTGACGGTCAAGTGACCATTGGTATGACCGTTTAAAACCAATTGTCGGGATGTCTCGTGACCACCGATATACACGTCGATATATCCATCGGTATAAGTATCCGTAATTTACTGGAAACTACCGACGCTCATATTGACGCTTATACCGATGGATATATTGAGGCCGTGCTTTAAACATACCAGGAACCCGAGAGCAAAAGTGAATTTTTTTCTCGTGTTTGAGCACTGGTTGTCTTGTGTTGAACTTGCGCATGTGAACCGAATTGTGACCTACATTGTCTTGTGCACACACACACACACACAGATCTCTCTCTCTACACACACACTCTCTCTCTTTGTTTAGATCTCACATCTTAGTAAGTGGTGGGCATTCTCTTAGCCTTTGTCTTTCTCTATGATTTAGGTCTTATAATTTCTCTTCTCTATGATTTTGCAGAAGTTCTTTTGGCGTTGATTCTTTGGAATTCAACGATAGACGCCATACATTACACTTTGATGACAATGATCCAAAAGAGAGACATACTTGTAAGTGATTGTTTTATTCTCTATTGATAGAGAGAGAAAGAGAGAGAGAAAAAGAGAGAGAGAGAGAGAGAGAGAGAGAGAGAGAGAGAGAGATGAGAGAGAGATAGAGAGAGAAAGAGAGAAAGAAGAGAGATAGAGAGAGATAGATGAGAGAGAAAGAGAGATAGAGAGATAGAGAGATAAAGAGAGAGAGTGAGAGATAAAGAGAGATGAAAGAGAGATGAAAGAGAGGAAGATGGAGATAGGAAGATAGAGAATACATACACACACATCTACACATCTACACATGCATACATAGACACATACGTACACACATGCATACATACACACATGCACAAATGCATGCATACATATACACACATATACACACATGCATGCATACACACACATACACATACACACATATATACACACATATATACACACATGCATACACACACACATACATACACACATATACACACATGGATGCATACATACACACACATACACATATACACACATGCATACATACACACACATGTACACACATGCATACATACACACACATATGTACACACATGCATACATACACACATATACACACGTGCACGCATACATACACACACATATACACACATGCATGCATATACACACACACACATACATACACATATGCATGCACACACACGCATGAATGCATACACACACATACATATTATCACACATGCATACATTCACACACACACACATATACACACATGCACACATATACACACACATAAGCTAGTGTTTTAATTAAATATATATAATAAAATACATGCAATTATGATTTTAAAGTTTTGACATCAAATATATAAAAATTGGATTAGGGTTTTTAGGTTATTTACACATACATACACATATACTTATACACATATATATATATACACATATATATACACATACACATATATATATACACATGCGTACACATACACACATGTTTTAGGTCTAGGTCTTTCCGATTACGGTTTTAGGGTTTTTACCCATGCATAACATATATACACACATACACATACACATATAATACATGTATACATGTATATATACATGCATACAAAAATATAGATATTTTAGTTCTAGATCTTTAAGATTAGGGTCTTAGGGTTTAGGCATACATATAATTCAATTACATTTATATGAAGAGAAAATATAAAAATAAATAAGAAAAAAATCTGAATATATAAATAAATATATATATATAAATAGGATAATTATATAAATAAATAAATATGAAAAGAACTAGTATTTTAAATAAATAAATTAAATATATATAATTAAATATATAAAAAGAGGTTTAATTTTAAGGATTTTAATCAGAGTAAATATATATACGCATACACATACACACATATACTTACACACATATCTATATACACATAGATATACACATGCATACACATATATACATGTTTTAGGTCTAGGTCTTTTTTATTAGGGTTTTAACACCTGCATAACATATATACACACATACACATATAATACATATATACATGTATATACACATGCATATAGAAATATACATATTTTAGGTCTAGATCACTGATGTATCAAAATAACTTTATTTACTAATATCATTCTAATTGCTTATTGCAAGCTTCTTAAAGATCAACTTTTGCCAGAGGGCAATGATATGCCTCCAACACATGGAGATGCAAAAAAACTTTTACAGTCCATTGGAATGGATTACACTAAGATTCATGATTGTCCAAATGATTGCATCCTCTTTTGAAATGAGTATGAGCATCTCCACGTATGTCCAAAGTGTGGAGCAAATCGATTTAGAGAAGACCTTGTAGGAAAAGAAATCCCCGCAAAGGTTCTTTGTCACTTTCCTATTATTTCATGAATTAAGAAAATGTTTAGATGCAAATCTATAGCTGAGTTAATGTCATGGCATGCAAAGAGCAAGTCTACAAATGGTGTAATGCAAGTGCATGTTGACTTTGATGCTTGGAAGCACATAGATAGTAAGTGGCCAGAGTTTTCCAGTGAGCCCTGGTCCATACGTCTAGCCCTAGCTATGGATGGAGTAAATCCATTTGGTATATGCAGCTCTTCATGGAGCACATGGCTTGTATGTTTGTTCATATAACATCCCACCATCGCTCACCACAAAGAAAATCATTTATTATTAGCTCTTATTGTACCAGGTAAGTATAAGGTAAAAAACATGGATGTATATCTTACACCACTTGTGGAAGAACTGCACATTCTATGGGATGGGATTACTGTGCGTGACATGTCTCAAACTATAAGAAGACGAGAGTGCGAGTGCAAGGCATACTTATGTGGACGATGCATGATTGGCCTCATTATGGTGAATGTTCAAGTTTATCAATTTTGGGTTACCATGCTTGTCCCTTATGCGGACCACGACTCGAAGCATGCTATTCCAAAGCACTGTGTAAAACTGTCTATGAAGGACACCATACATATTTGTCTGATGGACATGTTTTATGTGAAGGATAAATTGGTCGACAAGCACAATGCCAAATGAAAGCTAGCGATTGGAAACAACTGTGGGGCTCAAAAACTCCAGTCGCTGGCATGAAACGGTTGTCCATTTTTCATGAACTCCCTTATTGGAGTGAATTATTGATCAATCATTTGGTAGACCCGATGCATATTTTTAAGAATGTGGTAGAGATTCTTTGTAAGGCTTTGATCGAAAACAAAGAAAGCAAAGCAGAAAGGAGGACTTAGAAGAGCAAGGTCATATGCAAGAGTTGTGGGCAACTACTAAGCCCAAAGGAACAGTATCATTACCAAAAGCTCCTTGGGTGCTTTGCAAGATGGAAGAGCAACAAGTGAAGAAAAATTTCAAAGTTTCGTGCACCTACTAGATGCATGAGGTGTCTAAAGACTGCTTTCAAATGAAATAACGATCTTGGAGTTCTTTTATTACTTGAGTTCTTTTGTTAGAGAGCACGATGGGAGACAATCCTCCAGTCACTTCACATTCGATGACAGAGGAGCAGTTCTTAGAGTTCATCTCCCAGGTACCTTCCACGTATATGGCTGATGCATCACACTATTGGATCGCTCGTGGTAGCACTCCTAGCGGCCTCACTCCTAGCGGCCTCACTCCTGTCGGCCTCACTCATGTCGGCCTCACTCGTGTCGGCCTCACTCCCACTGGTGTCACAACTACTGTTGAGTGTGTGTGGCTGAGATGCCTTATGGCTGATTTGGGTGTTGGTCAATCTTCTGCCACCACCATCTTCACTGACAGTCAGAGCACATTGGAAGTTGCGAGGAGCCCTGTGTTCCATGCTCGCACTAAGCACATTGAGGTGCATTATCATTATGTTAGGGAGAGGTTCTCTGCTGGGGAGATTAGCTTGGCATATGTGCCCACACAGGAGAACATTGCAGACCTTTTCACGAAGGCTCTGCTAGGGAGAAGTTTGAAGCATTCCGCAAAGCTTTGGGCTTACTTCCTTTCGTGGAGTGATTCTCACATAGCTTGGCACTTCCTTATACATGAGTGCTAGCTCCTTGTTCACCGCATCACTCCCAGGGGGGATTTGTTGATAGATTTAGGTAGTGATGTGTGTGAACACACTAGGACTGTCGGGGCACTATTTCCCTCTTTAGGAGGTTTTTTCCCCCGGCTTGTATATACGCCTATCGCCTTAATGGGCCATTTATCTTTGTACATTCTCTAGTAATACATTTAGTATTGTGTGTTTGTGCTCCAAGCTTCTTCTTCTTCCTTGTGCTGTTCACGTGCTTCCGCAGACATCTATCTCCAACAATACTTTTCATCAATGTCGTTTATGTTGATCATATGCTATTCATTGGTCCTAATAAGAATAATATTGCTAAATTTAATGCTGATTTGGATGAATCTTTTGAGATGTGAGATGTGGGACTTTTGCATCATTATTTGGGAATTCAACTTATGCAAGTTGATGGGGGAATACCTTTGTGTCAAACTAAATGTATTGACACAAAGAACCTTTTTCACTCTTTCAAATGACATGTTGAATGATTGAGTTATACCAAGTTATTTGATTAATTTAGGAAGACTATACAAAGAGCAATATGCACAAGAAGTCAAGGGGGAGATCCCAAATCTTTTTGAGGATAAACATGCATAAACACAATCACCTTGATTTATTCATAACTCATTATGTACAACTCCAACAAACATAAAGCGTTTTAGGCATGCTCACAAGAGTCTTAACAATTTAATAGGTTATTTAATGATTTCATAAAAAGGTTGCAATGAACCAAACATGATGATAGACTTGAAGTTATGCATTGTAGGAGTAAATAGAGATGAACATATCTATGAAAATATATTGTAATTGTATTGCTGATTGCGATGCAAGGGTGGAAAAATCACAAGATTTGAGCCAAGAACATGAACCACACAAATGATTATGAATATCAACTATTTTTCCCATGACAAAAAGACCAATATTTAAATATAGTTTTTACTCATAACTATTGCTTGGATCTCCCTAAAAGTGATCCTAATTTTTAGAAGTTAATTTGAAGTTGACTTAGAATTTATTCAAGTATACAAGCATATGTATAAGCTTGTGCCTCAAATCTCATGTGCAGCCGTAATGCACAAAGACAAGTTCTTGGGCTTGCTTCATGCACCAACAATATGCTCTTAAAAATAAATGTCATCAAGATCATATACCTTTTCCTTTTTTATAGGGATTAGAAACTACTACATTAAAATTGATACCTCTTGTCTATGTACCTCATTAGAATAATTATACTCTCATTTGAAGGATTCCATGCTACAAGGAAAGATAAAACGGTCCACATCAATAAAAGAGGATCACATAGGAAAGAGAACTTTAGTAGATGTTATGAATAGATCTTAACAACAATAACAAATAATGGAAAAAGAGTAATACATCAGATAGATCCAAATGTTCAAAAAAACACCAAATACTCTATGTTGTAGATGCTTATGCATATGTTATGCCAATTGTTGCCATATGTCCTTAGATATGCACACACTATAAGATTACTCCCTCCTCTATTACTGGTGTTGACCGTGGTCTCTTTATTGTAGAGGATTTGTATGTGCCTTTGAGCTCTCAAGTCACTCTTATGTGATTTTGTGGTCCTATATCGATGTGTAGATTTGCATCGATTTACATGTTATGTCGGAAGCATGACTACTTATGGATTATGACTCAATGCAACTTATCTTGCTAGTAGAGGGATTATCCATGCAAAAAATAAAAGATCATAAATTGATGGAAGACCTTACATGCATAAAAATATAGCAAGTTTAATAAACAATAGTCAAGGATAAAATAATTCAATGACTAATTGCACATTTCATGAGCATGAAAGTAGTCGTGAATCACCATACATGAGTAGAAACATAGAAATATCCATAGTTTTCAATGTTATCACTTCATTACATGGTAGTAATTAATTATTAGTGAATTATGGATGGTGTAGATGTCCAAGAGCACCTTTTAGCTAGAGAGTAATGGAAAATTTCTATCCTCCTATCGTGTGTTGCATTCAAAACTCTAATTGATTGAAACCCTTCTCAAATTAAATTGCATGTTTAAATTTATGTTTGAAGAATACTTTTAATTCATTTATTAATGATTTTTTTTCATGTGTGTAGATTCCAATGTATAATATTGATGACCTTCCCCCACACCATTTAGAGTTGTCAATAAGACCTCATTTATCAGAAGCTTCCATGAGGAAGCTATGCAAAAGTGATCCAATCAAATATGCAAGAGTGATAGACCTATAATCAAAAGAAACATGAATGTAGGGCGATTCTATGTTTGATGGAGAGCTTCGAACATCATTTTTTTATATTCACCTTCCTTTATTAGACAATCTTGTGGATGCGATAGAAATTATAGGTGTTGTAAACATTGGATGGATGTTTTGGATTGATCGATTATGGGAATATTAAAAGTTTATGTGCAGAAAATAGCAACACCAGAAAGATCTATGTCAAAAACATGGATGCTTGAGGAGTGCATGTACTATATTAGTTAATACCTTGAAAGATCTCATGAAGAAGCTCCACATGCATGAACCAAGAAGTCTTCGTGAGAAATAATAGATGAGGTATTACTAGGTAATGGACTTCCATTTCAATTTACATTGCAAGAGAAAAGTGATGTTTCTACTTTTCTAGAGTATAATAATGAACGCATGCAAGCATTCATTAGCGAGTAAGATCAGGAACTTCTAAATCTCTTATGTAAAATATGGAGAAACAACAGATATAGACGTAATCTTGATAGTAATGAGAATACAAATATATCTTCTTTCACATCTTAGCTATATACTCCTATGCAATGAGCCAATGCAAATAATGAAAGAATATTAGATAAGCATAGGGAGATAATGATATGTTTTGAAAGAAAGGTAATTTTATTTTAATAATATTTTGTTTTTTCACATATATTTATATTAGTTTCTCTTTGATAATTTGATTTTTATTAGAGGCTCAAATGTTCACTAACGTGTGGGCTTCTGGACATGTTAGAATAGAAATGATTGATTCTTTACATAAAACAAAGGATTCTAGCATTGTTCTTTCTTTCAAGAAAATATTGCGTGCTACCTCAAAAGATAGGAACTTTATAGATAGCGAACTTGGCTACATAGGAACGGTTGTTAGTATCTACGTTATATCATTTCGCATGCTCAAACAGGTAAAAGAAAGTTTTTATTTTTTATGATTATTTATTATTTTTTTAAAGCACATAATAATGAATATTTGTTCTCTTATATCGTGATAGGTTATTTTGAAGGTTGATTGATTTCGAAATGAGTATAAAGGTAGCAATTCCATATTGGAAAGGGAATTATCTCTATTTTGGTCAATAGATCCTTGAAAATAATGCGATTAGTTAGAGAACCGTATATTTTTCCTAGGCATATTGAACAAACATTTTTTTATAAAAATCCTTATGGTCATCCTTGGTGGCAAGTCATTCATGTTCAACCTAGAGGTCGTTCGTTGTTTGAATAGTTTATTGTTACAGAGATTGAAGAAATTCATGTTGATATCTCATCATAAGATATTGATATATCAACATCTCAAAGAGAAATTAGAATTTTTGTACATGACAATGATTATAATCTAATTGATGAAGACGATAGTACTCTACGTGTTAAATCCATTGATGATGAAGAGGAATTACCAAAAATCAACAATATTAGTCCACAAATAGGTGATATCATTTTTGAGAACACAAATTTAACAATAGATGGGATAATGAAGATGAGCATATATTGATGTATTACCAAAATGATGGTAATATGAAAACACATGAGTATATTAGATAGTAGATCCTTCTCTAGTTATGGATCTTTAACTTGAATCATTTGAATGGGCATCAGACAATAGGTTCTCCTTTAATCAACTAGAATATAGGAAAATCCTACCATAGAGATGAAAACATGTTCCTTAATGTTAGAACATGAAGGTCGGGGATATGCCTAAAATTTTATATATAGCTTTATTTTCAAGGAAGAATTTTCTCTCATGTATGTATGCAAATGTGTGTGTATTCATGTGTATATGTATACATGTGTTAGTATGCACATATGTGTGTTTGATGTGTATGTATGTATGTGCAAGTGTGTGATATAAGTTTCATATGTTAATATGCACACGTGTACATATGCATGTGCATTTCTGTGATATATGAAAGTGTGTTTATAAATGTGCATGCATGTATATGTATACATGTGTGTATGTAGGCATGTATACATGTTGTGTATGGATCTACATGTGTGTTTTTTATATATATGTATGTGTATATACAAGATGTGTATGTATCTTTATATGTATCATGATCCTCCTTAATTCAAGTAGATATATATAGAGGAATATGTTTGGGAGGAGAAACATCTCTCTAGTAGGTGGTAGGAGGACTAGATGCAATGTGTATATATATTTCAACCATATGGGAACAAAATTACGAAAGAGGTATGGTCCAAAATACTATATCTGCATGTGTAAATATATATGTGTGTGCACGGTTGGTTCTTGACCCATCAAGAATCCCCTTTCCTTACTTAACTTAATTGTACTTGACTGCCACATCACACAAAGTTTCTTGACTACTCTTTTTTTTTCAGGGTGCAACTCAATTTATTGTATTCTATGTGTTAATTACTACACTCACAAACATATATATGTGCATGTATGTATATATATTTATATATATCCGTGGAACTATATATATATATATATATATACATGTGTGTGTATGTGTGTGTAGATATAGATACACACAATGCATACCATGCATTATATATATATATATATATATATATATATATATATATATATATATATATATATATATATATATATATATATATATATATATATATGTGTGTGTGTGTGTGTGTGTGTGTGTGTGTATGTATGTATGTATTTATATATGTTTATGTATACATGTGTGTATAGATACGCACATAAATATAACAAATAAAAGCAATGCATATCATGCATTATCACGATGATGTGCCATAAGTATCCACATCTCTTTCAAAGACCACTTATGAGACCACCTAGTGCAAAATTCTATCCCTAATGAACTAAGTCCATATGTTTTGTCTCTCTCATCAAACTCACTGCAAAAGAAAAAAATCATATAGCTAAAGCATAAAATATTTATCTCAATTTGTATGTAAAACTCATACTTACTTCCATTTCATGTGAACAAAACATAGGTAGGAGTCACATAAAGCTCTCATTCTTCTTTTAAACTCCAAGCCATGCCTCATGTATACTATACTTCCCTCAAGGTCTATATCGCACTCTAGCCATAGGTTACCTATGCATGTCTTCATAGGCACCTCTACTATTCTATAATGAGCTAAAAGTGGTAAAGGTGACGTGAAAATGAATAGATAAAAATAAATAAAAACATGTGTTATAATAAAATTAAAAATATTAGTTTATGAAAAGAAAACATATCATGGGTAAATAAGTCTCTCCCTACAAATGGATCCATAGACAAACCTTTTTTTGGTTGCTGGGTAAGCATATGTATGGTAAATTCTAATTCCTCATCGAGCATGTCTGCATACACATGCATGATAGCCCCTAAAGAATCAAGCAAAACTTCTTATCTCATAAGATTCTTTATGAGATTAAGTTTCACCTTTCTCTCTCTACTACGATCTATAATATTTGTACATATAAAACAAGTTGATTATAAAAACAAAATAAAAAAATAAAAAATATATATATATAAATATATAAATAAATAATTAAATAAATATACATATATTTATATATATAAATAAATAAATATATATATATATATATATATATATATATATATATACATACATACATACATACATACATACATACATACATACATACATACATACATACATACATACATACATACATACATACATACATACATACATACATACATACATACATACATACATACATACATACATACATACATACATACATACATACATACATACATACATACATATATATATATATATATATATATATATATATATATATATATATATATATATATATATATATATATATATATATATATATATATATACGTGTGTGTGTGTTTGTGTGTATATAAATGTATGTATGTGTATGTGTGTATGTATATATACGTGTATGCATGTGTACGTGTGTATGCATGGGTATGTGTCTATGCATGTGTACATGTATATATGTATGTGTGCATATATAAGTGTATGTATATGTGTGTGTATGTAAATGTATGTATATGTGTATGTAAGTGTGTATGTGAGTGTATGTATTTATGTATATGTGTATGTGGGCATGTGTGTGTGTGCACGTATGTTTGTATGTATGCATGTGCATGTGCATTGTGTATGCATATGCATATGGATGTGCATTATATATGCATATGCATGTGCATTGTGTATGCATATGTATGCATGTATGTGTGTGTGTCTCTATGTGTGTTTCTATGTGTATGTGTGTGTCTCTATGTGTGTGTATGTATATGTGGATGTATGTATCGTTGTGTTTGTATGCATATGTGTATGTATGGTTGTACATGCATATGTATGTACACTGTGTGTATGTATACATTTGTATACATGTGTATGTGTGTGTATACATGTATTTATGTGTATGCATGTGTATGCATATGTATATATTGTGTGTGTATGTGCATTTTTATGTGTGTGTACGTTTGTGTGTATGCATGTGTATGTTTCAAAAATGTGAATGACGTGTGTGTAACTCTCCTCCCATCCATATATACCCTCTAGCATTCTAAGAATAGCAATGATCTAGAATGTTCTAGTGCTCCCATGTGTACATCATGAAACACTCATTCCCATTAGTATTGAATACCTTAGGATATCCCTTGAGCTTGGGACCTTGGCAGGCTAGCCCTTCTTCCTCACACATATGGAATGATCCCTATTGATCAATGTCATGATCCCTGTGGATCAAAGTGACACTCTATCCCCCTTCTAAAGATCATTGTGCTCAATGATCAATGAGGGAAAGTAATTGTGAACTTAGAGCTTCTAATTCCTTAGTAGATTCAGTAAGTGGTAATCCTCTCTAGGCTACTAGATACTCCTAGATGACATGATTCCACAATCAATTTTGTCTTTGATCTAGTATCCTATCTAGAGAATGATCTATGCTATTTATTTCCTGTAGGGAAAGAGAACCCTCTATTAGATTTTCCTCCTTAGAAATATACTTTTGAAGTTTACTAACATGAAACACTAGATGGACTCTGCAATCTAGAGGAAGCTCTCATCGGTATGCAACTGCACTTAGGTTTTTTAATATCTTCCAAGGTCCACAAAACCTTGGGGAAAGCTTACTACACTTCCTATGGAGAATGAAGTAGACCTAGTTGATACCTGAAGAAAGACTCTATATCCCTCCTCAAAGGATCTAGGAAGGCTCTTCCTAGTAGCACACTCTTTTGCCCTATTATTTATTTTGATCTATCTATTTTCAGGACACCTATACCACCTCCAGATCATGATAGAAGAGCACAAGTGCCTATGAGGACATGCATAGGCACCTTAGGGCTAAAGTGCGATACAGAGCCAGTGGGGAACATTGTGTACATAGGGAATAGATTGGAGTTCAAGAGATGAATGCAAGCATGATGTGACTCTTACTTGCACCTTTTCCACTTACAGTGGAAGTAAGTATAAATTTTACATATGAATTGAAATAAATATCTTATGTTTTATTTACATGATTTTTTTTATTTTTGTAGTGAGCATGATAAGAGGGAAAAAAAAATGTACTTAGTCCACTTGAGATAGAGTTTGGGATAGAATGGTCACATAAGTGGTGTCTAAAAGAGATGCAGACACTTATGGCTCATCGTCATGATAATGCAGGGTATGCATTGCTTTTATGTATATATATGTGGATATGAGTATGTGTGTTTATGTATGTATGTATGTATATGAGAGAGAGAGAGAGAGAAAAGAGTGAAACACATGCATACACACACACACAACACACACAACACATGCATACACACACACAACACATGCATACACACATATAGATACACATACATACACATACATCCATACGCACATATAGATACACATACATACACACACATGCATACTGATATATATATATATATATATATATATATATATATATATATATATATATATATATATATATATATATATATATATATATATATATATATATATATATATATATATATATATATACACATACACACACACATTTATATATCTATATATAAATATATAAATATATAAATATATATATATATATATATATATATATATATATATATATATATATATATATATATATATATATATATATATATATATATATATATATATATATATATATCCGAGTTAAAAAACCCTATTATAAATATTCTAATTCAGAAATCCTAATTCGAAAACACTTATTTTGATATTAGGGTTTTAAAACCCCTAATTAAGAAACTCTAATTCAACGTTTTAGCCATATGATTGAAGTATATGTACACATTGCATCTATTCCTTTGACGTCCTACAAGAGAGATGTCTCTTCTCCCAACCTTATGCTTCTATATATAGCTAATCAAATCAACGAGGATCATAATATATATAAAGATATATAAAAATCATGTAGATACACACACATAAAAATAAAATTGAGTAGATACATTATGCATCACACATACATGCCCAAATGCACACATAAATATATAAACATGCATACATATTTAAATGTACACATTCACATAGACACATATACATATATACATGTACACATCACATATACATGCCTACAGGCACAAATGTATACTTATACATGCATACACAATTATAAACACTTGCATATATTACATAAATACATGAATATTTTACACAAATGCATATGCATATATACACATGCATACTAACACATGTATACATATATCACACACATGCACACATATACATATACATGAAACGCATATATATGCATTCTAACACATGTATACATATAGTACACATGAGTACACACACATATGCATTCATTTTCTACCTGTTTGAATGTACGAAATGAAATTTCATAGATTCCAACAACGGTTCCCACGTAACCAAGTTTTCCATCTATAAAGTTCGTGTCTTTTGAGCTTGCACGTGTTAGTTTCTTGAAAAAAGCAAAAATACTAGAATCCTCTGTTCTACATAAAGAATTAGTGGCTTTGATTCTAATATGTTGTCCAAAAGCCCACATATTAGTGAACATTTGAGTCTGCAAAAGAAATTAAATTAGTAAATAGAAACTAATATACATATATGAAAAAAATTATTATTAAAATAAAATTACCTTTTGTTCACAACCTATCATGAACTCTCTCTACTCATCTAAGATTTCTTTATTGTTTGCATTGGCACGTTGCAAAGGACTATATAGCCAATTCCTGAAACAAGATATATTTGTAATCTCATTATTATCGAGTCTTCATCTATATCTTTCATTTCTTTGCCTTTTACTTCGGAGATTTTGAAGTTCGTGTTCATACTTGCTAAGGAATGCTTGCATGCATTCACTATTATATGCTACAAAAGTAGAAACATCATTTTTTTCTTGAAATGTAAATAAAAATGGAACTCCCTTACCTGATTATACCTCATCTATTATTTTTGAAGAAGACTCGTTGGTCCATGCACGTGGAGCTTCTTCATGAACTCTTTCAAGGTACTCACTAACATAATACATGAACTCTCAAGCATCCAACCCTTTGCCATTGATCCTTCTGGTTTCACTCTTTGTTGCACATAACCTTTTAATATTCTCCTAAATCGCTCGACCCAAAACATCCATCAAGTGTTGACAACACCTGCAATCTCTATTTCATCTACAAGATGGACTAATAAATGAACCTGAATATCAAAAAATGAAGTAGGAAGCTCTTTCTCCATCAAACATAGTAGCTCTTTGCATTCATTTTTTTTTGTGGGATCAAGTTTTTGTCTATCTCGTTTGATGTAATCCACCTATACATATCATAAAAAAATTATAAAGAAGTTAATTAAAAAATAAAAGATATCAAATATTCATACATATTAAATATAAAAGTATCATAATTACCTTATAAGTGATCCAACTCCTTTCATTGTACATCCATCAATAACCAAAGGTAAAATATGTTTCAAAACCTTATGCGAGTCATGGGTCTTTCACCTAGATAAGCTCTCATCATCCATAGTAAATTTTTTTTGGAAAGACTCTCCATACCATGTAGGAGTCCGAATCAATTGAATTGTATTGTTGATAGTCTATATCTCTTCTCTTATAAGTACCCAAGGAGTAGGTACATAAGTCGTTTCCTGACAATGTCTATAAAAAACTAGCCATAACTTTGGTTTTTCAGTTTTGATATTTCAAATCATTCCTTGATGCTATGGTATCTTTTAGTCCAAGAAGATGCTTCCATAGTGAAAAACCAATATTCTTGAATATATGCATGGGATCAAGAAGATGACATACTTTAAACTCTTTCCAATACTCCAAAGAATACCATATTGATTTGTTCTCTATGTGTCAAACGACTTCCTTCATATACATGCTTTAGACATTCCCCTCGAAGATATTTCTCATTTTTATAAATATCAATGCTCTCCTCTCATTTTGATACCGTTTCTCAATAAAATCTTCCATGCCATCATCTTCATCATTGTCACATTGTATATGTGAGTGTATGTGTATATCTGTGTATGTGCATGTATATGTGTATATGTGTATATGTGTATATGTATGTATGTGCATGTGTTTGTATGTGTGTGTATATGTACATATGTGCATATGTATGTGTATGTGTATAAACATATACAAGTGTATGTATATGCATGTGTATATGTATGAAACATGCATGTGTGTGTGGATGCATTTCCATTTGCATCCATGTGCATGCATGTGGATGTGCATATACATGTATTTAAGTATATGTTGATGTGTGTATGTATGTATATGTATGTATATATATATATATATATTATTGCATATATATAAATATATATATATATATATATATATATATATATATATATATATATATATATATATATATATATATATATATATATATATATATATATATATACATGCAATAATGCATGCATGAAAGTCATTTTATGTGGTTGTAGAAAAGTTTGTGCATATGAATGTGTATCTGTGTGTATGTGTAAGTGTATGTGCACATGTATGTGTGTATATATGTGTGTGTATGTGCATGTGTGTATGTGTATATGTGGGAATGTGCATCTTCATCATCTATAAGTGTATATGTGCATATCAATAAGTGTGAGTATGCTTACTAATGAAATAACAAAAATCAAATGATATAGAAAGAATGGAAATAGTGCTTACAATAGTTAGCCATATTTATTGCTTGGTTAGCTTCTTGAATAACCTTCAATAAAGAGAGAGATAGAGAGAGAGAGACAATTCAAAGCGAGAAAGAGGTAGAAAGAGAGAGAAAATTCAAAGAGAGAAAGAGGTAGAAAGAGAGAGACAATAAGATAGAGATTAGGCAAAACAACAATTCTGCATATACTTGTTTCAGCTCGTCAGCACAACGTAATTGCGAATGTTTGAGAGCTCTTCGATCAGATGCGTGAACATGCTGATCGAAGAGCCTCCAATGTTTTAATTTTTTTCATCAACATGCCATTGTGTAAGCGATCGTAAGGCATCGTATAATCCATTGCAATTGGCATTGCATAAGCGATGTTATTTACTATCGTTTATGTGATGCCAAAAAGCATCGCTTATGAGATGCTTTTTTAAACCATCACCGTAGCGATGCTCACTATGAGCGTCGCACATCCTCTTACACCACATGTCGGAAAAAATGTCGTTTTGCTCATTGTTTAATTGACAGTCCGTGCTCGAAGCTTGTTGCGATGATTTTTGCAATTTTATAGCGACGAAAGTGTGTCGCCTTAACAATCACTATGTGCCCATATTCCTTGTAGTGAATCTGCGGGTTGCTTTTCCATGAGTGTATCTCTCCTACAAGGTGATAATGGTCTTGAATCCATACTAGGATATGGTCATAGTCAATTTATGTTTTTACTATTTTCTTTTTTTATGCTTTTTTTGAATAGTATGCTCTATGCACGCCTGAATAAGTAAGTGGCAATGGCAAAAAACAAACCACAAGCCTTTGCTAAATGGAAATTGAAGAAACAAGAAACTTTTAGTATGGTTTGTATTCTTTAATGCATATGCATAGTAGATTCTAGAAATTTTGGTAGCACAATGGAGTAATTTTAAAAATCAAAAGAATTATACCAAGTAATTGACAAGAGATTTCTGCAATAAGGGTATTGACAGACACAATCTAACTATAAAAAGACCAAAGGGGATTACACATCCTTACAAATTTCTTTTCTCACTAAACTTGCAAGAAAATACTTGCCTATCCCTGCAACTAAGAATACATGCAATATAAGTCCACATCCTAACTAAGCGTATACTCTAGATGCTTTGCAAAATTGCATGTTCTATATGCAATATGAAGCAAAAAGAAAGCAGTAATGCATATTAATTGACAAAAAAACTTATCTAGAGGTTCAAGAGATAATTTTAAAGTGTGTGCAAGTGCTAGAGATGGTCAACACTCCGTCCAAATAGCATTCCAAGACTCTTAGTTTGTGCTTCAAAATGATGCTCAAAAAACAGTCGTTGATGATGAATGATCACTCCAAGCTCTGAAGATAACTCAGATTAAAGCCAAATGGTGGTTTCCAACCACATTCTAGAAAGAGAACTTAGAGAGCTATCAATAGGAAGAAAATACTCTAAAATTTGAAGTTGGATGCTCAAGATATGGCT
>CM035436.1:113776281-113788781 GCA_020310875.1 Ceratopteris richardii
TACTCCATGCTCTTGGCAAGCTCATTTCTAATCCATATGAGTTTACCCATTTCATGGTCCACTCATTTTGTGTCACACTCACTCTTTGTTTTGTGAGTACACTCTTATTTTCATTTTGCTTCCACACTTGTACTCTCTACATGGTATCAGAGCGCTAAATGGAGGTCTTGGTGGTGCATTTGGTGGTCATTTTGGTGGTGGTGGTGGTGCTTGAGTTTGGTGGTGTTGCTTCCCATCCATTTGGAGAAGCTTTTTTCCATTAGTCTACAATCTTTAGGGGCTTCGTTTTTCCCATTTGTCCACCCTTCTACCCTTTCTTCTTCATTATTTTGTACACTTTTTACCCCATTTGCACACCCTCCCACCCATGTTTTTTGACCTTCTTTGAATGTACATAGTCGTTCACACCCTTCTCTGAATTGATTGTATTTCTCATTTTAAAGTGGTTATCACCACTATTTTGATGTCATCTTGATGGTTCAATGCATATTGAAGGATGTGATCGTTGCTGTTTTTGAATATTATAACCTGGTTCTTAATTCAACAACCTGCGAACACTTTAAAGATCGATAATCTTTTAAGGATGATTTGAAAAGTTCAAACACATGGATGATGTCAAACTCTTTTTGCCATGTGGAATTTATCTGTCCCTTGTGTGTACATAGTAATGGTCAGAGTTGCTCACCGTTCAGCAGTCAACTGATCTCCATTCACCTGTGCGTGAGAAGGGACTGTGGGCTCTCATTGCCACCCCCTGGCTCAAGCTCCTCTACTGTATTGAGGAAGATTGTTGATACACATGAGAGAAGTCATTTGACAGTAAAAGAGGAAGGCCATTCTGAACGAGACAACCATTTTGAATGGATCTAGCAACATCAGATTAGGAGGATGTTATCATTGAAATCAAATTGCATAGTACTCTTTTGCATCCCATCACCACCAGAGTGAGCACTCAATAATTTTTCCATTGCTAGTCTGAAGCCTTCCACACACGAGTGAAGAGAGTTAAGTACTACCCATTCGCAAAGATTTCTCCACCATGTGTTTTTATATGTGTGTATGCATGTGTAGTTTGGGTATGTGTTTGTCTCTATGTGTGTGTGTATGTCTATGTGTCTCTCTATGTGTGTGTGTATGTACATGTGGGTGTATGTATATGTGTGTGTGTATGTATGTGCGTGTATGTGTGTGTATGCATATATATGTATAGTGTGTGTATGTGTGTGTATACATATGTTTATGTGTATTTATGCACGTGTTTATATAGTGTGCTTGTGTGTCTATATGTGCATATGTGTGTATGTATGTATGTGTGTATGTATGCATGTGTCTATATAGTGTGTTTGTGTGTGTGTAAGTGCATATGTTTGTATGCATGTGTCTATGTATGTGCATGGGTGTGTATATATGTGTGTGTAGGCATATGTGCATATGTATGTGCATGTGTGTGTATGCATGTGTATGTATGTATGTGATTCTATCTGTGCGTGTCTATGTGTGTGTATGTATATGTGCAAGTATCTATACATGTATCTATATGTGTATTTATGTGTATGCATATGTGTGCATATGTGTATGTGTGTGTATGTGTGTATATGTGTGTATGTATGTGTGTGTGTACATGTGTGTGTATATGTGTATGTGTATATGTGTGTGTATGTGTGTATATGTGTATGTATATGTGTCTATAAGTGTGTATGTATATGTGTGTGTATATGTATGTGTGTATGTGTGTGTATGCATATGTGTGTATATATGTGCATGTATATGTGTGTATGTGTATGTATATGTGTGTATGTTTGTGTATATGTGTGTATGTATGTGTGTGTGTATGTGTGTATGTATATGTGTTTGTGTATATGTGTATATATATGTATATGTGTGTTTATATGTGTATGTATGTGTATATATATGTGTGTATGTATATGTGTGCATATATGTGTGTATCTATGTGTGTGTATATGTATGTGTGTATGTATATGGGTGTATATATGTGTGTGTATATGTGTGTATGTGTATGTATATTTGTGTATATGTGTGTATGTGTGTGTTTGTGTGTATATGTGTATTTATGTGGGTGTATGCAAATGTGTGTATGTATGTGCATGTGTGTGTATGCATGTGTGTATGTATGTGCATGTACCTTTGCTCCTTCGCTCACCCATTCACTCTTTCTTTGACTTGTTCGTTTGCTCTCTCACTTGATCTTGGCACAAATATCCTAGGATTTTTTTTTTCATTCCTTTAGTGTTGCTTATGTGATGCTACAACATCGCAACCAATTTTTTACCATTGCTACAATTGTTGCTAGCCTTCAATGCTTGTATTGATAGTGCTTATGACCATCATATGAGCGATGCTAGACATCACTTATGCGATGCTCTTGATTTATTTGTTTTTTATTCTTTTCTTGAGTGTCATTTATGCGATGCTTTCTAACACAAGCATTGCATAAGTGACGGTCCCCACTTTTTTTTTCAATTATTTTTGGCATTGCTATGCCCCCATTATTCTTATAGTGTCACTCGTGTTTCACAAAGGCCTCAAATTGCAACAATGTTCACAAGTATGAACAAATCTTAGTAAAATTTGCCCTTAGCTTGAGAGGAAATGATGAAAAATCAATGACCCGAGGATAAAATAAAGTTAAAACTTGAAGGAAAGATTGAAAACTCCTAAGCTACACAATGTCTTGACCAATATTCGGAAACGTTATGTTAATCAACTAGTTTTAGTCAAGGAAAATGTGACTTTTGAACTTCTCCCTAATCTTTGGTGAGATCTTTTTCGACATGTTGAAAGAAACTTATACAAATTTTGTATTCGTGAGTATTGAGTCCGTTAGAAATTTAGGAGTCCATTGAGCCTCCTACTAATTCGTCGACACTATTCTCATAGACGTATGGTTGCATGTACTACATCTTTCTACGTGCACTTGCAGCCATAGAACTCGGCAATGGAGGCATTTATAAAACTCGGCAGTAGATGCCCATGACAAGGGATCAATGGAGCCATCTCAGCACAGTCTTTCTTCTATTTTTACCTTTTTGAATCCGTTTTCAACTAGTGATATGTCTCTTTTATACCTTTATGAATCCGCTTTCAACTAGTGATATGTCTCCTTTATACCTTTATACGTTATGTCTCCAGACATGCACCATAGACAACATAGACATTGGTAGTGTATTTATGATTTTTCGTAGATATTTCCTTCTTACAATCCACTGTCTACAATCCTTTTTCCTCTACTATTAAATTTTTTATGTTGAAGGGAAAAACCACAGAAAATAATGGTCTATGCACAATACAGTTTCCTATAAAAAAGGAATCTAGAATCGATAATTGCGGCTACATATTGCAATGAGTGTTTTTGGTTCGAAGGCATTGGTAAAAGTAAGAGGAAATACGATTTCTGTGGTCAAAACTGATGCAAATTTCTGTTACTTGGAGATATGCTCAACAGCTTTAACGTGGCTTCAAAGAAAATGGAAACCTATCAGTCCAAAATGTATATGAGAAGATAATTAGCGTTACAAATTGGACATGAGAGTGTTCTCTCCGTACCAGACAGGCTATGATGATACGCACAACGACCTGTAACCGTTTCGAGCCGATCGATGATACTTGCACGAAAGTAAACACCACCATATCGGAGACTTTTCTCCTTATGTAACCATCTATATGTATATGTTCTGGGTTTTCAGAACTTCCGAAGGGTGTGTCTCTATCCATCATCATGCTTGGCTGCAATTTTTTTTAATACTGTTAATGGAGTTCTCTGAAGATTGCCCGGTTATTAAACTCTTTGTCCTCTCTGTGTTATGGATCTGGCGGCTCGCCTCAATTACACGACAATGAGCTGCAAAACTTTCTCCGACCATATATGTTTTCCCTTTTTTGTTTTCAATTTTTGAAGGATGTTCGATCTTACGATTTATTCTTCTGTTTCTTTATCATCGCATCCATGGGATCCTTCGAATCCCACGCAAGCAAAACATCTCACTTTGGAGCCAAAGCCACCAAGGGTTGAGCATCTAGCATTTACTACAGATGAACAGGGCTCGAACTCAGGGACTGTTTTCAACAGCGCACCTATTAAAGATGAACAGTGCTCAAAGGAAGAGACCGATTTCAACAAAGCGAAAAGACTGTTTTCAACAATAGCTGTGTTATAACACAGACCGAAGGCCCGAAGACCGGACAATGAAATTGGATTTAAGAGAAGCTATTGAAAGCCCACTCATCCGCAAGAGCAACTGGTTTTTCTTCCCATCATTTCTCACGAAGCTTGAACCCACACCCTCAAAGCGTTGAGCTAGCGCTGCTCGTCTTTGCCGAGCAATATGAGAATACCCATGTGTTAT
This sequence comes from Ceratopteris richardii, assembly GCA_020310875.1. NCBI lineage: Eukaryota > Viridiplantae > Streptophyta > Polypodiopsida > Polypodiales > Pteridaceae > Ceratopteris > Ceratopteris richardii. The sequence goes on from CM035436.1 coordinate 113,780,646, forward strand.
GTATTATGCATATACAAAAAAAAGGGCGGTGCAAGCTGATGTCGCGGAATGAGAAGTTATACAAAGAAAGGCCTATGCAAGCTGATGTCGTGGAATGAGAAGTTAGAAATCCTGGACGTCGGGATGGAAGGCACTGCGTAAAGAATCTAGATCAGAAGCGCAAACTACGAGTCTACGACGCATTGAAGCATAGCTGTCTTTGGGCCGCAGGTTGCGCCCCATACAAGGGACAGCCCGGCTCCCTGCAAGCATAAAAGGGTCTCATTCCCATCTAGACAAGTTCAGAGTGACAGAGATGGGTCCATTGATTGGGTATGCCTGTTTGCTCAAGGGTTGGGCTGCAGCTTGTCTCATCGTAACAACGCTGGCTAGATCTCCGGTGGAGGCGGGCTCACACTTTGCAAGACGGGTCTTCCGTGGGGCCAAGCACCGGTCGTAGTGTTCGGAGCCTCCATGGTGGACGTTGGCGAAAATGCCGTGGCTCAGCCATTCAGCTCGGCATCAGATTTCCCGTCGTACGGTGTCGATTACTTCGGTAAACCCGCTGGACGCTTCAGCAACGGACGCCTTGTCATCGACTTCATATGTAAGAGCTTTTTTGCTGACCTTTTCCTCATGGCCCCTCTTTCATTTTTGCACCTCGTTCATATTCATATTCGCTGTTTCTGTATTTTTCTCTCTCGCCGTAACACTTAACAGCACTCTTCGATCGGCATTGATTATTATGGCTGTTCTCTGGTGATGGCTTAGCTCAAGAGTTAGGATATGGTTTACTCGGTGAATCCACACTTCGAGCATGGTGTAGACTTCGCATCATCTGGTTCCACAGCTCAGAGCGGCACCCAAACGGGCTCGTCTACTCGACGTAGTGGATTGTTCAATCTGGACGTGCAAGTGAAACAGTACAAGCTATTCAAATCGAAGATCAAGGATCTGGAGTCGCAAAACAAAGGTAATGCACTGCTTGTATGCAAGGCAAGTAAACATGCACTCAGGAGGTAATAAATTCCATTCTTGTGATCAACCTGTTAGAGAGAGAGAGAGAGAGAGCTTTTAAGGGTAATGCACTACTTTTTTCCTCGAAGCCTATAACGTCTTCTATTTCAACGGTAAACTTGCGGCTTGTATGCACGGCAAGTAACATGCACTCAGGAGGTGATAAATTCCATTCATGTGACCGAGAGAGAGAGAGAGAGAGAGAGGTTTTAAGGGTTTATCGTTGCTTTCAAGGGTTTTAAGGGTTTATCTGAATTCTCAAATCTTTCAAGTTGAATCATATGTATGAATAATAATGTTTGCTCTATTAGAATATTATAAATAAGCTTTAGAATTCTGTTTTCTGCAGCGTCTCCTATGATGCTGTGTTTTTTATAATAAAACTTGTCATTATGACAAATTAAACAAATCTTATCATAATTTTTCCCCTACTTTTGGGCTACATACTTGATCGAGGAAAAGAGATTCTTCATCTTTGTGCTTTACTTTTGTTGGCTCTTTGGAGATTATTGACCTGAAGTTTCTTTGCTCACAGACTTGAAACACCTCAGCCTTCCGAGTACCACGAGCCTTTCCCATGGTATTTACGTAATGATGCCGGCACACAATGACTATAGCAACGCCATTGAGAGTTCTGCAAACTTCGACGCACCTTCTCTTGTTTCAGCAGACGTCTCAGCCATCGAACTTGCTTTGCGGGTAATAGTCTGCGCTTCAACATGCACAGGCGAGTACTCATGCTTGTGTTTGGGACATGTTAGCGTTGTGTGTGGTGCCCGAAGCATGAAACGACACATATTTCTTCCTCTACTTTCACATACATATATATGTACATGCATACATACACATATATACAGACAAAGATACTTACATACATGCATGCATATACACAGAGACAGACATACATACAAAGTGTGAGGGAGCGGAGCTTATATGTCAGTGACTTGTCGTATATGAAGTTTTGTTTCCGTCGTAGATCGATATTTTCCAAATTACACTTATCTTCGATCTCCCTTTTGTCTAGGGAATACGTGAAGAAGGAGCAAGGACCATGATACTTATGAATGTTCTTCCACTCGGATGCGCCCCTGCCTTCCTTGGATTTGCACTGGCAAATTCTGCGGTAAAATATGACAATGATTCATGTGTTGCCTCTTACAATGCTGTTGTTGATCTACACAATGTTGCCGTCAAGAAAATGGTCCAATCTTTGCGCAAGGAGCTCTCTTGGGATGGGCTTGTGCTTTTCGATCTCAATTCTTTGTATCTCGACGCAGTTCGTAACCCTACAAAATATGGTACTTCAAAAGAAGTTACTTGAAACGGAGTGTTTGATTTTAAGCTTGCAGTGAAGTTAAATGAAACATAAACATATATGTTGAATTATAAGTATGAATTATACTAAGTACCATCTGGGAGGCCTGTAGAATTGAGTATATCCTGAATTAAATATACAGTAAGAGATACAAATCTTTCGACAGAAAAGATAAGCAGCATACTATTCATCATGGAAATGCATAATGCGTTGCTTAAACCATGTTAGTATTCTTATGTTCATGGAAATAAGCATCATTCTATCTTAGAACTTCTATCATTTTAGGTGTAACCAAACCATTGACTGCATGCTGTGGAGCTGGAGCAAATGAATACAACATAAACTTGGCTATTCCTTGCGGTAGCTCGAAGACAATAAATGACACAATTCTGACAGCTGGAAGGTGCAAGGATCCCTCAGAGTACATTAGCTGGGATGGATTGCATCCTACTGAGACTTTTGCGGCACATATAGCCAATGCTATTCTCAAAGGCCAATATGTGTATCCCTCTTTCTCCATCAAACAGGCTTGTAAGCCTTGAAATTACATTCATACATGGCCATGTCCAATAAGCGCTACCAGAGTATTGATACACAGGCCACGATTTCGAAAATAAATGGCACAACCCTCACAGGAGGAAAGTGAGATCGTCTATTCGAATACATTTGCTAGGACAATGCTCTTGCTAAAGGCCAATATGTGTATCCTTGTTTTTCCATCAGAGGAGCGTACATACATAATCTAACATTGCGAATTTGCCATTTAACACTCATGGACAGCCATCTTTATGCACTCAGAACTTGCTCCTCGAGATTCATGTAGAGACTCGACTACGTTAGTTTAAAACAAATGTGACACACCCTTCTCTACCCGTAAGCATACGTGCGCGCTCACGTACACGCACACATTTGTGCGCATTAAATCTATAGCTCACAACTCGAAGCCGATCTCCGTGTCACTTAGTATCTCGCACTATTTTCTATTCATGTCTGTTAGTTGTAAGGGCAGTTTGCCTTTTTTTGTTTTTTAATTGTAAGGGCAGTCTCCCACTCATATTATACTCTGGATTGAAAGATCAGAGTTCAACTCTTGTATCGGTCTGACATTGATCCCTTGAAAGTATACGATAAAAGGAATTCCTTGTAAATTCAATCTCAATAGAACAGTAGCTTAATAGAGGCGCTAGAAGTTGGAAGGAAAATTAGGGTTGTTTCACATTGAGCCATAACACTCCTTCAAGAGATGAAAGCTCTCAAATAACATTGGTTGTCAGCACACACAATTTCTGTTTGATATCTCGTATTAACATCGGTTGTCAGCACACACAATTTCATGCCATTTGGTGGGACACTTGAGAGCATAGTTTTCTTATACTCTGTTAAGAACAGGAGTGCTGAATCTCAAATACAATAAACTTTCTCATTTTTTAATTATATTTGTATCTATCTGGTTATTATTTATTAGAAATGCATATTTTTAATTTATCTTTCATTCTGATTTTTTCTTCACACTACGTGGTTGCACACTTTGTTTTTGCTCCATGTTCCACCTATATGTATAAAGAAGTTGAAGGTGGCATTATAGTTTTGAAAGTTCCACAAAATGGCTCCAAATGGAAGAATGCTTTTCCACTTCGGATTTTGAAGCAAACATAGGAAAGAAAGGTCCGAAACACGTTAAAGCATTGACAAAAGATGACATTGAGCACAAAATGAATAAGCAACATTCACCTTCTCTATGAATAATTTATATTTACAATAACATTGAGACAAGCCAATTAATGGATATGTTCCCTTACTTCATTATCCACATGCTTATGCAATAGAATGAATCCACAAACTTATGCAGAAGAATCAATACACAAATCTTATAGAAGGCTTTAGATAATGTGTGAATAGATATTGACATGTGCTACTTCTTAATCATCAACTAAGAGAAATTCATGCTCATTTTGTATTCATCCATTCTTGTCATCTCCTGGAAAGTAATGCATGCATATGTCCGATATTTTCCTCCAGGATATAAGAACTAATCCAATCTTTCCCTACTAGAAACAGAGTATTATTCTTATAGGAGTACAAGCTCACATGTCATAGAAATGGACCTCATGAATTCTTGTCTCCAAGATAACATTGATTCAATAAGCTCAGGTGGAGACTTGTCACTTGGGTGACATGATGTGGCTACAAAGACTATGCACCTTGACTACCAAGACAGTGTCCTTCAAATTTTGGCTCTTACATCCGTACCTACATTGGAATTAATTATGCTTGGTGAAGAGATGTCTTCCTAACAATGATGGGTCTCCGATTCCTCCATTCCTTCTCCAATGCTGCCATCTTTACAGGGTTTTTGTAGCCATCATGCTTTTTTCCTCTAATCAAGAAATTTCCTCCTCTTAGCACTCCTTCAGAGATCCTCTAGATTGTGTATCTCTATCATTCCTTCATTTCGGCTCCTTTTGGCACTCATTGGCGCTCTCCAAATCGTGCTTCTCCATGTCCAAATAAAACCGAAAGTGAAGAACACCTCGTACTATCCATTCCTCTCTTGAGCATTCCCCATCTCAAAGCAGCCTCACAATGTCTAGCCCACCCTTTTCACAAGCTGCGGACTCTATCCTCTTTTGTCCGCTCCACATGGGTGCTGGATTCTTTTTCTCGAACTCTTGCATGCACCCTGCAAAGAGTATCTTCCACAAAACTTTATGCGCGCGCGCGCACACACACACACATATATATATATATATATATATATATATATATATATATATATATATATATATATATATATATATATGTGTGTGTGTGTGTGCGCGCGCGTGCGGGGGGGCTTGTGTATGGTGTGTTATATCGATTTACACTTTTACTAGAATGTGTTCGCACCCATATCATATCATACCACATGCACACATATGATGAACACATGAAACACATGCATACTTCAATATGCGCTCATGCTTTACACGTCCATGCAAATAAACACACATAAAGTCACACATTTTAGCACATACACAATATAAGCAACCATATACTCACACGTATAAATATACTCATGCACATGCACATGTATACACATGCATGTACATATATTTACTTGGATATGCACATATGACAATAACACATATACATGCCTAGATACAAGTCTACATATGCAATTATGTTCTTACATAGGCGTGCATATACATAAATTACACCTATTGGTAGGCATTCACATGGACTTATTCACATACTGCATACACATGCACACTACACACTCTCTCATCATACATGCATATGGACGTTGAGATATGCACTTTCTTTTGATGCTCTCATATTCATATCCATATTTAGAAATATGGAATCTTTATGATTGAAGATACAATAAAAGATGGATATTGCCTTAATATGTTCTTGATGTAAACACTTTTTAAAGATTGACTACTACTCACCAATTTTACAATTCCTACTTGATCTGCATATCACAACAACGTCCACCCCCTTTATACATGTGCGTCCTCTAGATGCACCAATGAAGGCTAAAACACTTCAATGAAGTATCAATGTATCTAGTTTGATAGAAGGAAATGATGCCATAAACTTTCATAAACTAAATAACCAAATAATAGGAGAAGTTGACTATAGCCACTGCATCTGTTTTCATAATTGCAAAAAGATTTGCTAGTGGACTATCAAGAAGGGTACGAATCCCATAGTGTTTATTGTCATTCATGAAGAAGGGTTGATTTCCTATCGATTGATTATGCAACTCTTGGAAGTAAAAGTAGCCTTTCAGGTTGCGAAGTTTCATTCAGAAGGTTCTAAGTTTAGGCAAGCTAACAGAGAATCCGATGAAGTCAAGGATAAATTGGCCTCGGGTTTTGAAGCAATGCATGAATTCCTTGATTTCTCTTGGGTGGAACAACTATGAGATTAATTGATTCGACCCAAAGTGAAATTGGAGGAGGAATTTTCTCCTTTGACATCTACGAAGGATGAGTGGGGATGTAGTTAGACATCTATAGAAGCACACGAACAACACAAGGAAGAGGAAGAAGCTTGGAGCACAACACAAAATATTGAATGTATTACCACTAGAATGTACAAAGATATGTAGCCCATTAGGGCAATAAGCGTATATACAAGCCAGGGGAAAAAACCTCCTAAAGAGGGAAAAAAGTGTCGCAGTGGTCCTAGTGTGTTCACACACATCACTACCTAAATATATCAAAAAATCCCCCCCTCAGAGTGATGCGGTGAACAAGGAGTTCTCTTACATGGGCACATAGGCCAAGCTGATCTGCACATCATAGAACCTCTCCCTAACATAATGATAATGCACCTCAATGTGCTTAGTGCGAGCATGGAACATAGGGTTCCTAACAGCTGCCAATGCACTGTGACTGTCACTGAAGATGGTGGTGGCAGAAGACTAACCAACACCCAAATCAGCCATAAGGCGTTTGAGCCACACACACCCAACAATCGTTGTGAAAGCTGCCCTATACTTAGCCTCACAATTGGAAGTGGCCACAGTAGGCTGCTTCTTGTTCAACGAGGATATACATGAGCTACCAAACATGAAGCAAAAGCCCCTAGTGGACACACGAGTGTCATAGCAACTAACTTAATCAGAGTTAGAAAAAGCATTCAAATTTGGCGGTAGTGATCCCCCCTTGGGATCAAACAACCCAAGTAGCCGAGTACCACTCAAGTAGTGAAAGATGCGCTTAATCGCCTACCAATGCTTGACTCCTAGGCAATGCATAAAGGTACTTATCTCTGAGATAGCAAACTGAATATCTGCCCAAGTAATGCATAAGTAAATCAAGGATGCAACAGCGTGCTGATAGAGAACAGCATCAAATGCATCTCTAGCATCATGAAGACTTAATCGTAAACCTATCTCCATAGGAGTGGCAATAGATTTACAGTCTTCAAGGCCAAAAGGGTGCAATAATATGTCAATATATTTCGTTTGACACAAAGCCATTCCACAATCAACATGCATAAACTAAATGCGTAAACAATGATACAAATGCCCCAAGTCATACATCTCAAATGAGGCATGTAAATCAGCCTTGAAATCAACATTATGCTTCTCATGAGGACTAGTGAGGAGCATGTCATCAACATACATCACAATGATCAAAAGTACATCATTAGCATGCTATAAAGTGCTTTCAAGTGGACTGTTCTCAAAACCAAGTGCAATTAGATAGGCATGTATCTTTTCATACCAAGCACCTGGTGCTTGCTTTAAACCGTATAAGGCCTTCTTTAACCTACGCACCTAGTTTTCATGGCCTTACTACACAAAGGGCTGAAAAACATAAACTTCCTCATGCAAGTCACCATTCAAAAATGCAACAGCGTGCTGATAGAGAACAGCATCAAATGCATCTCTAGCATCATGAAGACTTAATCGTAAACCTATCTCCATAGGAGTGGCAATAGATTTACAGTCTTCAAGGCCAAAAGGGTGCAATAATATGTCAATATATTTCGTTTGACACAAAGCCATTCCACAATCAACATGCATAAACTAAATGCGTAAACAATGATACAAATGCCCCAAGTCATACAGCTCAAATGAGGCATGTAAATCAGCCTTGAATTCAACATTATGCTTCTCATGAGGACTAGTGAGGAGCATGTCATCAACATACATCACAATGATCAAAAGTACATCATTAGCACGCTATAAGGTGCTTTCAAGTGGACTGTTCTCAAAACCAAGTGCAATTAGATAGGCATGTATCTTTTCATACCAAGCACCTGGTGCTTGCTTTAAACCATATAAGGCCTTCTTTAACCTACGCACCTAGTTTTAATGCCCTTACTAC